>PVKE010049435.1:0-11271 GCA_004027555.1 Craseonycteris thonglongyai | reverse complement strand
CAAAGTTATAGGACATTCCAAAGCCAGATGCTGCTTGTTTGGGTTTGTGAAACTTTTAGAGATTTTAGGAGGGTCCACAGCATGAGCCAAGACAGGCCATTCATGTGGAAAAGCGACTGGAAGTGGTTTGGGTAGGTTTACATGTTGAATGATTCAGGGTCTCAAGAAATCACTAGGGCAGGACAAACAGTTTCAATTAGGTTAATGGAGACTCAGATATAGCAGTGCCTACATCTGCATACTGGAAAGGGGAGAGCTCAACAAAGAAACAATGAATTCTGGCAGCACTTCTGTCTGGAAGAAAGCTTCCCCTTCAGCCCTTACCATGAAGTCAGATAATTCAGTTCCTCCCCTGTGTCTCTGGCACCTTTTGAACTGAAACCTTGAGCTGATACTCACAGCAAGTGAGTATGTCAGCATGTAAATCTATGTGTGGTCCCTTTAAGAGGAATGCCTGGACTCCAGCCACCCTGTTTTAGCCAGCCATAAACTATGTTGATCTTCTCAACCAGAAATCGTGAAGACCTCTCTCCCTGGCATAGGTACCCTAAGCTGGTGAGCTTGATGGGGGTCTGGAATGCCTCGTTCCTCTGGGAGGAACCTCCTCAGCCAAGATATTCCTTCTGATTTTTTACCATCACAAGTCAGTGTGGGACCAGCCCACTCTGCATCTCTGTCCCTCTCACCAGTCTCAAGGTGGCTTCTTCTGTATGTCCCCGGTGGTAGAACTTCGGCTCAGCCAGATTTCAGGTGACTATCATGATGATAGTTCTGCAGTTAAGCTGCCAAGCTGATGTGGTCATGAGACAAGGCAACCACAGCACTCACCCACTCTGACATTTTTACAAGATATCCTAAAGTTGATTTCTAAATGTTGTTATAGTTTTCTTTATTTTTATTCCTTCTTATGTTTTTTTTATTTTTCCTTTTCTTTTCTTTTCCTTATTTTGTTTGGTTTGTTTGGTTGCTTCTGAGCATTTGTCAGCTTTATCTTCTAAACCTCTACTTGATTTTACTTTCTTTATTCTATTTATAATTTTCTAAGGCACTTTAATATCTGAGTCTCTTTCTTTTTATTTTTTAAGTATCCTGATCTTATGTTATATATTCAATATTTTATCGTATTTCTCTTAATATTAATTGTTTTTAATATTTTATTTTTCCTGCATTGCCTATACTTCCTGAAGTTCCTTTTGTAGGTGTGTGAATGTTTCCAGTTTATAACTTTCATGCTGAAGGTTTCCCTCAAATGTGACAATCTTTTTATTACACATGAAACATTGAAAAGTTGATTGGAAGATTATCAACTGGTGGGTTTTACATATGATGATTATGTATTGACTTTTTTTTTTTAGAAGAACCTAGGTTTCTTGAATATTGCTATTTCTATGTCTTTCCTTTGAGATTATTCAGTTTCTATAAATAATATCCTCTATCTCCTGCCTGATATGTTTTGGGAACAGGGCAACAAATGGGGTATGGAGTTCTCCATTTATTTATTTCTCAAACACTTTCACTATTTTTACAAAATATTTTTGCAAATATTTACTTTTATAATTAAATAATTGTTGTAAACTCATGTTAAAAGAGAAGAACAAATAGAATGAATTAATAAACAAAGGGATCTAAGTAAATATTTATCAGGTTCTACAACATAAAAGGCATACTGTTTGATGCAGTGTGAAATTCAAAAATTGTTAACATTAAAGAGTTGGCCCAAAAGATTTGACAAACTACTGGAAAGAGACACTGGTATAACTAACTTTAAAACAAGATTTGTTTTTGTGTTATTGTGTAGAGTTATGTTTGGCAATAGAGGCAGACCCTAATCAGGGCTGACAGACAAAATAAAGTGGTCTAAAAGTAATGCTGACATTCCTCACCAAGAGGACCTGAAAAGGTTTTGAGAATGAGCTCGATTTTGTAACATCTGAAGGAGTTCAGAAGGACAAAATCAGACAGGGAAGTAAGGTAATAAAGAGCTTTCAATAAAAAATCTACTTTAAATTTTAGAGTAAAAATCTTGGGCTATTTTCTATGGGCAATTGAACATATTAATATTTTTATCTAGTGAGTTAATCCTTACTGTGTTCTGAATAACATGCTGCATATTTTTCATATATACATTACCCAAACTGTTGTTTCAGAGATGTGAGTCTGGTTACAAAGTGTGAGATAGATAGGAGGAGAGAGACACAAGAGGACAAACCCAAAAGAATTAATAGGCTTTGACTTCCACTTAAAGGTATAAACAAAAATTAATCAAGGATGGAATGAAGACCTAAATACCATATGCATTTAGAAGATAATATAGGAAAATATCTGCATAAATGTAGAATAAAAAAGAATTTCATAAACAATATTCTAAACATACTAACTATAAATTACTGATGTTTATCTACACTAAAATTATAGACTTCCATTTTTAAAAGACACTATAAAGAAATGAAAATGCAGATATAAAGGAAAATAATTTCTATTATATATAACCAACAAAGGGTTCACCCCAGGAAAATATAAGAAATCTTTACAGATCAGTAAGAAATAACATAAAATAGATAAATGTGCAAAAAAACCTCAATAGGTTTTTAACAAAAAATAAATAAAAAATCCAAATGGCTAATAACCATAAAAAGATCCTCAATTTCACCAGTGATTATAAAAATGAAAATTAAAACTACAAAGAGATGCTTTTGAACACAAACACACACACACACACAAATTAAAGATTGATACTACCAAATATCATTAGGACAGGGAATAATATAGATAGGCATATAGTGCTAAGCCAAGTGTAAATTGGTTTTATTGCTTTGTAAAAGAGTTCTCCATTAACAGTAAATTAAAGATATACACACTCAGCAAATCCATTCCAACGTACAAATCCCACAGAAACTTGTGCACATCTGTATCATGATACATTCATAAAATGTTCAGAGCACCACTATTTGCAAAAGTGAAAATAAAAACAATCCAAATTCCATTAACAGTAGAACGAAAAAAAAAAATCAAGTGTAGAATATTCACTTGATAGAATGCTATATAGCTATTAAACCATATACCAATGTAACACTATATGAATGAATCTCAGAAAAACAAGTAGAGTCGAAAGAAGCAAATCACAGAAGAGCCATATACAGTATAATTTCATTTACATAAAGTTTACATAAAGTTCAAAACAAAGCTATTTTCTTTAGGGAAGCATCCATTCATTATAACTCTGAAGAAAATAAATGAAAACATAATAAATATAAGGGAACATGCTTTCCTCTGGCTGAGAGGAGCAGAGGCACATGGGAGTATAAGCACCATTCTATTTCTCTGTCTAGGCTGTTGTATTGTGGTTCATTTAATAATTATTTTTTAAACTGCATTCATATATATTTTTCTATAAGAATATCTACTGACAAATAAAACACATCAATATTATAAAATATAGGAATAAAGAAAAAGATTGACAGAAGAAAAATGAGAGAAGAAACTATTAAAAGCAGAGAAACAGGTTATGGCAAGCACCCAAGAGGAAGAGCCTGAGGTCCCAAACGATGGCAGAAGAAGGGGAAGAACAGGAATGTGCTTATCACAACAGAGGTACAACTAATAAATTTTGGTGAATAATTGATACAATAACAAAAGACAAATAGAAGAAACAAAGATGTCTTCAAGGTTATATTCAGGGGACTGGTAGATTAAGTATACCATGTAATAGAGAGAGGCCATAGAGGAAGATAAGCAAGCTAGCATGAGCAAGGTGGGGAAGATAATAGGAACAGCATGGGCATTTTGAGCTTAACACCCCTGTGTGACATCCCTGTAGAGATACCCAATAAGCTTTAAATACTGATTTGGAATATAATTCTATTACAATAATTTATCTCAAATAGCCAACCAAGAAATGCTTTTTTAAGTACCTCCCACCTGCAAGATACCATACTGAGCACTGTAGATGCCATAATAAAATATAAGCAGCATTCTCTTTCCAAGGAAGTTTACAATTTAGCCAAAAATTCAGGGCAAGGCTAAATGAATTTCAGAGATGAAAAAGGATAGAGAGTTTAGTAGAGAGGTGGAAAGGTATGTAGGTTGATAGGTAGGAGGGTGGGTGGGTGGATGGATGGATGGATGGACAGATGGACAGATGGACGGATTATATAGATAGATACATAGATAAGACTTGGGAGAAATCATTTACAACTAGTGATTTCTTTTGATTTGTATATGGACTTAAGAAAAAGGAAACATCTTTCCAGACAGGGAAGGTGTTCAAAAGACACTAAACAAACCACTCTGGGTGGAATTAGAAAAACAGCAAAGACAACATGGGAGTTGTATGATGGAAACAGGTTTTCTTCATTAGCCTAATAGGAGACAAGGAAATGAACAGAAGATAAAAACAAAAACAAAACGCAGCTCACAGGACATGCCACTCTAGTAATCAAGAGAAAAAGATATAAGACCTATGATAAAATACAGCAATAGAAAGGAAAACAAAGAGATTGTCTCAAAAATGGTGTTCAGGAGGAATAAATGTATAATTTATTTGCAGAAAGAAGAAAAAGCTAAAGTCAGCTCTGAAGTTTGGTCTCAGAGGGACATATGTTCAATTTTAAGCACTGGGAGGAAAAATGAGACAAAAGCTAATTAATCAAGTTCAAAAGCCCAATATGGTCTTGAAATATTAGAGTATTTACTCAGAAAAAAATTTAGGTAAGCAGAAGAATAAAGATGTATGCACAGAAAAATGAGAGTTTAATCTAGAAAAATGGTAACCATCTCTAATGAATTTATTGCTAAATCATGCATTGAGCACAAACTGCATGAAATATACCATAATAAGAACTTTGAGGGAAGCTGGGATGGCTCAGTGGGTTGAGCACTCACTTTGCAGCCCCGAAGCCCAAGGATTGAATCCCGGGCCCAGCCCATGTGGACTCATATGCTGAACTGGGGTGTGCTCCCAGTTCAGTTCTTGCCAGGGTGAGACCCCGGCCCAGTTCCTGCCCTGTGCAGCCCCACATCCACCTGTGGAGTGAAATTATATGGAAAACTAATGCTGTCAACTATGAAGACTGCTCTGGGCCCACCCCCTTCTTTCTGTCTCTCTCTGTCTGTCTGTCTCTCTGTGTCAAAAAACAAAAACAAAAACAAAACAATAAAAATAAATCTTTAAAGAACTTTTAGTTAAGAATATCAAAAAAGAATTATAGAGAGAAAGTGAGAGAAATTCACAAGTTTAACAAGTAAGGATAAAAAATAACTATTAAAAATGACTATGATTAGCAAGTTCCTATTTCCCTCTCCTCCTAGTCTCTGGCAATCACAGGTGTAAAGTCTCAATTATGCAAGATGAATAATTTCTACAGAGCTGTGCCTATTAACTATATTGTACTTACAGTTAAAAATCTTTATGAGATTAAATCTAACATTAGTGTTCTTACATATATACACACACACACACACACACACACACACATATATATATATACATAACTGGCCCTAGAACAACACAAGGATTAGGGGTGACAACTCCCTTAGCAGTGAAAAAAATTAGTGTGTAACTTTTGACTCCACAAAACTTAACTACACCAGTTGTCCCTTGGTATCTGTGGGAGATTGGTTCCAGGACTCCTGTGAATAACAAAATCCACAAATGCTCAAGTTTCCTATTACAATGGTATAGAAAATAAATAGTCAGCCTCCACAATTGTGGACTCCCAATCACGAATCAAACATGGTGCAGGTATTTCTTGATGATCATCCATGTATAAGTGGATCCACACAGTTCAAACCCATACAGTTCAAGAGTCACCTGAATTCCCGTTAAATAAAAGACATATAAAAATCATATGCAAAAGGAAAATCAAATTAGCTTAACTGGACAGAAAAAAAATGTCAAAGAAAGTCTAAAGGAGACAAATACAACAGAGATGTCAAAGAGGCATGAACAGAGAAAGGAACTTTGAAAAAGCACAGAAAGTTAAAAAGTCATTGTGAACTTCAGGAGGGCAGCTTCATTAATGTGAAGTGGATAGAAGCCATATTTGGAAGGGAGAGCTCTGCACTGTGCCTTCCATCCAGAGTAGTTCCCTCCTGGATGCTTCTTCAGATCTTTGCCCAATTGCCATCAACTTGGTGAGACATTGCTCCAATCCTATTTAAAACTGTAACCCCTCAGCACTCTTTTTCCATCCCCATACTCGATTTTCATCACAGCACTATCACCACACATTTCTTACTCATATTCGTTTAGAGATGCCAGGATAGCTCAGCAGGTTGAGTGCTTGCCTCTCAATCACGAGGTCCGTGGTTCAATTTCCGATCCTGGTCCGTGCAACCCCATGTGCCGAACTACGGCACAGCTGGTAACCACGAGGTTGACTTGGCAGCTCAGGTTCTTGCTTCCCATGTGGGAGGTCCCTGGTTTGACTCCCACCCGCACAGTCCCACATCCACTTGTGTGGTATGAAACTATGTTACAACTGTGGAGACTGGTCTGCTCCACCTCCCTCTTCTCTGTCTCTGTCTCTCTGTCTCTCTCTCTCTCTCCCTCCCTCCTTCTCCTAAATAATAAAATAAATCTTTAAAAAAATGTATAGTTTATTTATTCCTCACTTCTGCTTTCTCCAAGGAATGAAATGCCCTCACTTCTGTCCTATTTCACATTCACATCTTTCATATACAACACACTAAGTAATTTCTATACCACTTTAAATTTGAAAAATCTAACTTTAAAAAAATCCTCATGTTCTAAACCTAATTCATGCCAAAAAAATCTTTTTTTTTTTTTCCAACTACAACTTTGAAGAAACTGTTGACTGCTGATTCTGTGACTGAATTTCCTGAGGTGACATGTCTGTGTCTCTGACAGTTCCCTTTTCAAAGGAACATGGGAAGCTATTATTAACACATAGGAAGGTTCTATACAGAGTCGATTATTCTAGTCATAGCAAATCCAATTCTCTTCTGAAGTGAGACTAAGGTGATTTTCTAAATAAGTTATAGCAATTTGATATTAGAGGCTGAAAGTTGATCAAGGTAAACAATAGTTCTCTAAATTCTCATTTTTAAATTAGCTCCAGCAAGGTAACCCAATATATTCCTGCTCTCTGACAATCACCTTAAATTGTACATAATTCTATTGCTAAGCCTTTTCACACAAGAGAAGAGTTTTTCCAAGCTGTGACTCAGGTCTTTTATTCCAATAATCACACTTGTCTTCCCCTCAGTGTCCACGATAGTTTCTATAGTTACTCTGATATAACTCAATACAAATATGTGGTTCTGAAGGACATTAACCACTAAGAAAGCAAGAATGCAATCTATTGATAAAAGGCAAAATGGTTCAACACTAATATTCAATGTCAACTGTAATTAAAAACTTTTTTAATGATTTAATTCTAGAGCCTATCAAAATACACAAATAAATTACTACAAACAACCAAATGCAAATGACCAATCAAAAACAACATATATGGATATTATAGGTTGAAGAATGAGAAGACAGAAATGCATTTCTTCGGTCTAGTAGAAGAGACCTGAGGAGCCATATAAGTCAAAGAAAAGGAAAGCTCTTACGTGACATCTTCAAAATAAGGCAGAGACACTAAGTTATCAATACAAGGGCTGTGCAGAAAATATACAGGCATAAATGTCTTTATTTTTTATATAATATGGCTGAATACATTCTGGATGGCCCCTGTATGTCAAATAAAGACAAAAATCATTATGAGATGAGTTGACCAAGAAAGATTTGCAAAACACTTTACCATTTTTTTTTTAACCTGGCCACGTGTTAATGGAGTTCTTTAAATCTCACTTTAAATACGACCTCCTCAGAGAATCTTCTAGATTCTCAGAACAGATTATTCCCCCTCCCAGTAAACTTCTACAGCAGCTTGTTTCTCTCTTTTGAAGCACATTTAATACCGGTAATCAAAACTCCATTATGAATAACATAATGAATTTAAATATCTAATTACTATATTGAAAATGCAGTGACTGCTGGGAGCACATATATGTCCCCAACACCTAGCAGTGTCTATAAATATTCAATAAGTAATTTTTGAGTGAATAACTCAGTGAACCATCCATCTCTCTCATTCCCTAAATAGTGATTCTAAAATAAAAACCTAACACTAGTTAGATGACTATGTAAGCTTACATATCTGACACATTTGTCATTAAGTAAATACTTTTTCTAATCATTGCCCCAATAAGTTTAACAAGTAAATGTCTTATAATTCTTCCATTCTAACTCTAAAAATGTGGGATTTTGATACTTCTCAAAACCTTAGAGAGAAAAGAGCATAGAAAATAAGATGATGTCCATGAGATTATAAGGGGAGTATAAAAACACTATAATTTAAGGATTAGGAATTATTGGTGCTTTGAGAGTCGATGTTTATTTGTAGACTTTGATGGGATTAATTTATGAGGCAAGTATATTTGGCTAATACAGAAAGATGGTGGAGTGTCTGTGGGGGTCTTTTCTCTTCCCACTACGGTGCTACATTTAAGCCTGACCCACGTGAACCCTGGCTAATGACTTTCATACATTACTACATAAGAGGCACATTATTGAAATAACCCTAGAAATAATCTCTATGTACTGGAAAAGCTTAAGTATAAAATTATACAATTCTTTGACTGTTTCTCTGTTTGAGTTCCTTAGAACTTGGGCAGTAAACACTGTGTAGCCTAATGTGAAAAAGAAGTTCCTGAGGCTGAAAACAGTTGTTCTTTAAAAGAGCTTAATGAGTCTTTCGAAACCAAGAACCAGATTAAGGAGCAGTGCTTTTGAAGGAGTTTGTTATCTTTGAAGCTCAATAAAAAAGTTTGTCTGTCCTACAAAATTAATAGTAGTACATTTTTATCTCTACAAAAAGTTCTTCAGCAACTGTGTTCTCAATGTACAAGTTAAAAACTATAAGCAAAATATCTCGACCATGTTTACTTTATTATTATTTTCTCTACATGCTTTATTTTATTTCCACAGTATTTTGCCACTTTTTGGGGGGGATAAGTAACAAAGCTTTTTTCCATGTTACCAACACCATATTCCATATTTATTTATTCATCTTGATCCTTAATTATTTTCCATGAGGACTGTATAATTTTAGCAAAATAGCATGTTACTTATCTAAAGCTATTTGGCTAAAGTTATAAATTACCATCAACATTTGCTTTGGAAGAATCCATGTGAAATGGTAATTAATTCTAAGTACTTTATGAATTTTTTATTCCCTCTTATAGATATACACAAGGGGGATGGTAACCCATTATCTTTAAATTCCTAGAGATTCAAACCTTATAAATGTTTAAGGTCAAAGGTTAAATGAGCTCAAGGTCTTCATATTTGATTCCAGAGAGCATGATCAAGACAACGAGGGGAAGCCAGATGGCTCAGTGGGTTAAGCACTCACTTTGCAGCCCTGGGGACCGAAGATCGAATCCCGGCCCCGGCCCGTGTGGACCCATATGCTGAACTGGGGAGTGCCCCCAGTTCAGTTCTCACTGGGGCGAGACCCCAGCCCAGTTCCTGCCCTGTGCAGCCCCGTGCTCACCTGTGTAATGAAACTATGTGGAAAAACCAATGATGTACAACTATGGAGACTGTTCTGGGCCCTCCCCCTTCTCTCTCTCTCTCTCTCTCTCTCTCTCTCTCTCTCTCTCTCTCTCTCTCTCTCTCTCTCTCTCTCTCTCCTCTGTCAAAAATAATAAAAATAAATCTTTAAAAACTAGACAACGAAAAAATAATATCTCTTTGGTACCATACACATCACAAAATACATGAAGAATTTTAGGTCCTTTGAGAAGCTCTTTAAAGGTGCTGGTAAATAATGCAGTTCATATAGCAACTCACAAAGAGCAAAAAATATTAAAATAGATTTGGGTCTCTTGAATGATTTACTGTCTTACTCAACTTAAATAAATAAATAAATAAATAAATAAATAAACCCTCCAAGATCAGTCCTCTGCCACTGAACAAGCCTGTACTTAAATCATCTCAGATAGTTCTAGGAAAGGAGATTCAATAACTTATGTTAACAAGGAAACAATACACACAAGAAAGTCTTCTGTCCAGATTATGTATTTTAGTGCATTTATATTTTTATGGAAGTTATAGTACATTACTCATATTAAAGTGCAGGAAAAATCTCATTAGAACAATTAGCTTAACAAAGAAAAATCTAATATCCAAAGTTATTTTCCTATCATGACCCTGTGAAATATGTTTAGGTGATGTAATTTTAATGAGCTTATTATGAGAATGTTGTTTTTACTGATCCCTCTTTATTTAGAATGTATTGGAGAATATATATATATATATCAAACCAAAATCCACATTATAATGACAGAGAAAAACTCATCTATGATTTTTGTTGAAATTTTGACAGTTCATTTTTCTGACCACCAAGGAGTAATGATAATGTGTTAATTCAAAAACCCATCAAAACTATCAAACTATCCTTCCTAATAAAATACCATTCTGTAGTTCTGGTAGTATCCAGATACCACCATATACTACCAGCAAGAGAAAAAGGGCTGTAAACAGAGAGGAAGTTGGAATATAAAAATTTAATAACTATTGTCTCCTTTCAAATTCATGCTACATTTTCTATCTAGTTTATTCAGTATAGAACAAGCAAGACTTTTGCTGTGTTTTCTTCTCAGATATAATGGCCAGGTATGAAGTTTACATATACAAGAAATTCTAACAAGACTCCCTATCAAAAAAAAAGGATGTTTTATTACAGTTCACTATATTAGAATTATTCTTATATTTTTATCTAACTACATTTCCAGAGTACATCAATTAAAAAATAAATAAAACTTTAATTGAGTGTGTGTGCATGCATACGTATGTGTGCGTGTGCATGTGCGATAATAATAAGGAAATGGGGGAAGCTGGGATGGCTCAGTGGGTTAAGCACTTACTTTGCAGCCCCGGGGACCGAGGATCAAATCCCAACTCCAGCCCATGTGGACCCATATGCTGAACTGGGGAGTGCTCCCAGTTCAGTCCTCATGGGGTGAGACCCAGGCCCGGTTCCTGCCCTGTGCAGCCCTGCGCCCACCTGTGGAATGAAACTATGTGGAAAAACCAATGATGTGCAACTATGGAGACTGTTCTGAGCCCTCCCCCTTCTCTCTGTCTCTGTATCTCTGTATCTCTGTATCTCTCTCTCTCTCTCTCTCTCTCTCGTCAAAAACAATAAAATAAATCTTTAAAGAAAATAATAAGAAAATGAGGAGTAGGAGGGAGAGAGA
>PVKE010049434.1:0-11296 GCA_004027555.1 Craseonycteris thonglongyai | reverse complement strand
ATTCAAGGGTCTGGCCAAGCCTGCTGGACAATAACTAACACATGTTTGATTGTATTTAGCACAGTTTCCCAGAGTTTTGAATTGGGATGTTCTGATGTGGGTCTTCTTTCTCCACCTGTATTTCTGGATGCATTTCCTGTTGCTCTCTCTTTTGCTTTCCTCGGTCTCACACAGCTTCCATCCATCTTGGTTCTATATCTGCCTTGTCACCTTTCTCTGCATCTCTATCTCTTGGCATCTACCTAGGTCCATTTCTGTATCTGTTCTGGTTTGTCTGTCCATGTCTGTCTCTGTCTGTCTGTCTGTCTGTCTCTGTATTATTTTGTTCCTGGCAACTTTCTCTGGGTATCTTGTCTCCCTCGGTCTCTGTCTGGATACTGAATCTACATCTGCTTCAACCCACTCCAGGATTCTTCCTAATCTCCAAAAAAGGCATAAGGCAATGGGGAGCTTTGCTATGGGTCCCCCAAACTCTTCCCAGGTCTCAGGGTCTCTGTTATGGGGTGGAGCAAACACCAAGCTGGTTGTGTGTGAGCCACTGGGGACCCTGGGACAGCTGAGTAACCAGGACACTGGGGTGTCCCACAGCACCGGATCCAGGTCTTGGAGGAACAGCTCAAGTTGCTGGGGGAACAGCTGGCCGCTGAGAGCCGGAGGAGGGAGGAGGCCCTTCAGGTCCTGATGCAGGTGAGCTGCTGCCCCTCCTACTGTCTTCCTCCCCCTGGGGCATCCCCTCACCGTCCTCCTGCCCACATGCCTCCTGGAGTCAGGAAAACTGCTGGGATGGCCCATTCCACCTCTGAGGGGTGGCGCTCTTGTGATGTCTTGTCTCCCCCTAGGAACGGAATCAGAGCCAACAGAACGAGCAGGATTGCCTTGAGGGAAGCTCTGGGAGAGACGTCTCTGAGCCCAACCAGGAGCTCAGTGAGGTATGAGGATTTCATGCACCTGTCAGCCCGTCCTCCTGTGACTCAGGAGTCCAGAACTCCAGCCTCTCCTCGCTCAGACCCAGAAGCCAGCCCTCTGCACATGGTGACTTGTGATTTTAGCAGTTTACCCAATGCCTCTATGAAGATTCATGCATATGTGCGTGTGTTTGCCTTTGATTACACAATTACATCATTTAATATATTACTTTTATGTAATCTTATATAATGTATCTCATAGTATGTAATATATACAACATATATCCTTTCTGATTAGTTAATATTAATAACAATCATAATGTCTGAGAGCTTCATGTAGGGCAGCACCTTTTGATCACTTTGAACCCTATAGAATCGCTATTATGTGGAGGTGAAATGTGGTCAAATATCAGCAACCTGACAAGGTTCAACCTAATGTATTTATATATAATATAGTATATGAATTATATATTCATGTATATGTGTTCATGGATTTATGTAGTGTATAATTTAGGAATGTGTAGTCAGGAACATATGACATGTACATTCATGGATTTATAAGTATATGGAATGAAAATACATCATTTCATTTGCTCTGAAGACCCTGCCCCAAAGTTGGTCCTATTATTATGTGTCAGGAGAGAGCAGATCTGTTGGGGGTCCTATTATAATGTGTCAGGAGGGAGCAGATCTGTCGGGGGTCCTATTATTATGTGTCAGGAGGGAGCAGATCTATTGGGGACATTCACTTTCTAGCTTGTTTGCCTGGGAGCCTGATCAAGGTGCACACGGCCAGCTGGGTTGCCAGGCGCCCGACGTGGGGTAAAGATGACCCTTATAAGTGAGCTGCACACCTCTAAGCATTTGGTAGGAAGCTGTGTCCGTTCCTATGGAGTGGTAGCCGAGTGATGGGCTCCTGTGGACACGGAGCTTCTAAGGCCAGGTGGACCCTGTCCCCACCGATGGGATCTCACGCCCACCTGCACCCGGGTGTCACCTGGGGACGGGGCCAGGCATTCTTCTGTGTGCTTTGCACGCGGTCACTGGTGGGCCATTGCCCTTTAAAGAAGGGACGTCTAGCCTGAGGAGAGGAATGACCTGCCACAGTCCCACACTAGGTTTAGATGAAGTCTGCCTGTTTCCAGGACCCCTGCCTTCAGGAGATGAGGGTTTCTAGGGATCCTTCAGAATGCAAGTGGGTGCTGCGGTCAGTGCTGGTTTAGAGGGAGCAGCTGGGGACTGCAGGGCACAGGGGAGTCCACGGAGCATTTATTCACTTGGCAGAGAAACACAGACCAGTGGGGAAATGAATGCAGGAATCAACAAATGACTCCTCCTTGCTCCTTCCTTCCCTCCAAGTCCTCTGAAATCCTCAGATGCCACCCCTTCTGTCCAGGATCACGTGTTACCTAAGAATCCTGACTCTGCTTGGGTTCAGTTCCCTGTCCTGCCACTTCCCAGCTGGCTGAACTTGGACATGCCTCTGTGCCTCAGTTTACTTAGCTGCAAAATGGGACTAATGACAACACCCACTGGTCAATGGTTAGAGTGCTTAGCATGGGACCTGGCACATAGTAGGTGCTCGGTGAATGTGGGCTGCTAGTACTCTGGTTACAATTAAAATTCTTGGTATCAGAATTATTATCATCCTTCTTCCATCCACTCCCACCGCATCTCTGGCTTTGGTGACCCAGTGCCAGCTTCCTTGCTGATGCGCGTCCATTTTTTTTGTCTCTCAACACTGTTTCCCACACCACAGCGAGGCTCATGTGGATCCTCCTCCTTCAGTCATGCCCACCAAAAGCATTCAGTGGCCCCCGGGCTTCCCCACTGTGTCCTACCAGCCCCTGCATGATCTGGCCCCTGCCCACCTCTCACCACCCTCCCCCATACTCTGCTCAGCTGCGGGAGCTCTGACCTGCCCACATGCCGCCCTTGGTCCTGCCTCAGGGCCTTTGCACTTGCTCATCCTTCCCCCTGGAGCATTCTTTCCCTCAGTCTTCCCTGGCCAACTCACTGGCCTTAGGGTCAGTGTCCAGAAGGCTGTCCCTGGGCTTCCAGTTGACAAGCGATCGATCCTTTTGTATACCACCCTCTTCTCATCACTCCCAGCAATTTCTGACGAGAACATGTACTTGTATGATGGCTCATTCAGTTCCTACAACCTCAGCACCATGCAGACAAAGCTTGAGCCCATCTTGCCCCCTTGTTTCCTCAGTGCCAAGTATCTAAGTTCTCTCAGGGGTCCAGGGCAGGGAACTCAGCTGAAGGAAGGAAAGAACAGGAACTCGGGACTGGGTTTCCTCCCTGTGAAGTGGGCAGACCTGCCCTGGTTCCCAGTGTGTTCAGAGCCTGGATTGGTCCGTAGAGTGCCAGGCACACTGTTAGGCACATGATGCGCCCTTGAGAAACATTGCTTCCTATTTTTTAAAACCTCCACTATTCAACGTAACACAAGTGTAGAAAATGACAGCAGACACAGCACCGCTAAATGATAGTGTGGGAACCTCCAGGAACTGCCACCTGTGTTAGGAGATAGACTCGGCAGCCACTCCAGAAGCCCAGCACCTGCCCCCTCGGCGAGCACCGATCTGCCCCTGTCCCCTGAGAGTGACCACTGGCCTTCAGTGAAGTCTCCATCCACAAACACTCTCGTTCGGTTGTGTGTGTGTCTATATGTTTTCAGTCTCCTTTCGTCTAAAGACTTCCTCTCCATTTCTTTTTTCACCCTCTTGCAATTTATTTGGTGAAGAAACCAGATGGTTGTTGTGTAGAGTTTCCTCAGCAGGGTTTGCTGATTGCATCTGTGAGGGTCACTGTCACCTCACTTGGCTTCCTTTCCTTTCAAGTTGCATGAGGAGGCCGGAGCAGGGCCAGCATCTTGCAAGTCTTCCTGGAACAGTGTGTGCTGTTTCTGTTGAGCAACATCAGTACCTAGATCCACGGACGCATTAGAGGTCCAAGTGGTAGAGTTCCAACCTGCCGTTCCTTCTTCATTTACTGACTGAAGTATCTCCATAAAGAGGGACTTGCCTTCATTTACCCTTTCGTTACCCAGACGTATGGGTTTTGTAGGAACTGCAGGGAAAATGATTGTTGGTTTCACTTGATTCACCTGCCTTCAGAATCGAGTTGTTTCTCTTGCATCCTCCACAGGTCACCAAGTCGACTTCTCCTTTATGGTTATTATTAACCCATGGATTAACTATATCTCATGAGTTATAATCTATGGCAGTGAGTATCTTTTTGGATACTCAAATTATGCACGTTTTTAAAATTTCTTTTTATATGCATGCAGAGTTGTTGCTATTTATCTTTCTAAAATAATTTCATTTTTATTTCTGTATTCTCAAATAAGTTTATTTTTATTATTTGGCAACTTTGCATTTTGTAATAATTTAAGACTTACAGAAAACTGATAGTAGAAAGAATACCTATGTGGTAGTCAATCAGATTCCAACATTTTACCTCTTTGAGTTTTGCTTTATTATTCTTTCTCTGAGTGTCTCTGTACACACACACACACACACACATATATGCTGCACTTCCCTGTGCCTCAGTTTCCTCTTCTGTAAGTGGGTGACATTAGCAGCAGTTACTGTAAAATGAGGGCAACTAACTCCTAATTTTATTTATTTATTTTTATTTATTTATTTATTTTTTATTTTTTTTTTTTTATCTTTTCACATTTATAGAGAGAAATTATCTTTTTGTCTTCAGTGCACATTTACCTCTATTTTACTCTTGACAGACAGAGAGAGAGACAGAGACAGAGACAGTCAGAGAACCGAACTGTGGGAACTCCCCAGTTCAGCATGTGGGTCCTGCCTGGGCCGGAGCTGGGATTCGATCCTCGGTCCTCGTGGCCTCAAAGCGAGCGCTCAACCCGCTGAGCCGTCCCGGCCTTCCCCTATTTATTTATTTTTAAATCTTCTTAGTATAAAAGTATTCGAGCATATGCCACAGTAGAGAGAATAGTTTAATAAACCCGCCGATGTTCCCACAGTGAAGCTTCAGGGAGTATCAGTTGGATCTTGTTTTACTTTCCAGCAGTTTTACTGACCCCACACCTACTTCCCAATGTTTTGCAGGGGAACATTTTAAAGCAAACTCCAGATACTCTAGCATTTCGTCTGTACCTCACTATGACATAACTGTGAGATATATGTATTTCTTGACATAAATAGTCCACTGTCATACCTTCTCAGACTATTAATAATTCTGGACCATCTTAATACATGGTCCACATTTGAATTCCCCCCAATTGTCTCCAAGATGTCTCTTTACAGTTGCTTATTTGAATCTCAATCCACACAAAGTGCTCCCAATGTATTTGCTTACAATGTCTCTTAAATTCTGGAGACTCAGAGTCCTTTCTCTCCACTTTTAATTTAAATGCTTTTTTTTTTTTTTGTGGGCAAAAAAATGGAGTCATTTATTCTGTAGATTTCTCACATTCTAGATTGAGCTCTATTATTGCTACTTTATTTTTACTGGCGCTAATAGCATGAATACACTTTCATTATATAGAACGGGGCAGCGTGGGGAAAGTGAAGGTTACCCAGGCGCCCCCTCCCCATCACACCTCCAAAGGCACAGCTGTTTTCTATGTTAAGAAACCTTTGAATCTTTTCCTACGTTTAAACATACCCTGACCAAAGCATAGTTTGTGAATTTGTTTCCTGGAAATGAGCTCATGTCCCCACCTGGGTGACCTTGGTGAGTCACTGCCTCTCTGGAAGCCTCAGTTTCATCTGAGAAATGGGATGGTTTGGGGGAGAAAATGAGGTGATCCCCGTGACCACTTGGCACAGGGCCGGACACAGCAGGGGGCCTTCTGTGCACGTGGACGATCAGGGCTGTTACTGTGTGGAATTGGTGAGATGGCCCTAGGAGTCCAGGCCCCAGGTGTGTCCTTTAAACGGCCCCGGTCCCTCCTGTGCATTCTCCCTGCTCCTCCTCATTCCTCTCCGCCTTTTCCTCCTCCTCCTCCTCCTCCATCTCCCGCCTCCGTCCAGTGAGTCTCATCTGTGTTTCGCATTCCTTACTGCTCTGGCCTCGCTTCAGGCTGCTCAGCCCTGCGTTCTCCAAGCGTCATCCAAGGACGCACAGAGTCTGTATCCCCCGGAGCTTGTTAGACTTGCAGGGCCTCACCCCCACCCCAGACCCTGCCCGGAATGCCTGAACCCGAGTCTGGTTTACTAGAATCCCCAGGGCCTCCTCGTGCACGCTGAAGTCTGAGGCGCGCTGCTCTGCGCCTCTCATCATGGTCGTACCATTCTTTTCAGGGATTGTTCCATAAGAATAGGTAGAGTCAGACTGAGCCTCCTGACAGTACACACGCTCATGGACTTAACTCGTCTCCATTTCTGGCTCCTCTGCCTGCTGAACCCTGGCTTGGTCAGCTCTGGCTGTGTGACTTGGGCCTAGTGTCTTAACCTGTCTGAGTCTTGGTTTTCACATCTGTAAAATGGGGATAATAGTGTACTTACTTACCCCCAAAGACAGTGTGAGGGGACAGAAGCATTATACCTATAAAGTGCTTAACACGGGTTAATAGTTGCTAATTTCCTTACAACAATAATAATGGGCACGATGCTCTCAATTATTGATCCCTTTCTATCAGGTCCCTGTTTTAGAGGCAGAACATGAGTGTCCCACTTTGGGGACCCTGACCCAGGGTCACTCCCTTCTCTGGTGTGCCGCTGGTATTTCAGGGTGAGCTTCGTGGTCAGGCAGCCTTAGCTGCAAGTGCTAGCGCTGTCACCTAGAAGCGCTGGTGACCGCAAGTAGGTAACTTCATCTCTGTCACTCAGCTTGCTCATCTGTTGAAAGGCTGTGACAGGCCTTCCATGTGAGCTGCTGTGACGGGCTCTGTCCTGGGGACTCCAGGCTGCAGGACGCCCTCCTGACCCTATGCAGTCAGCGGCCCCCTTTCCTTCCCTCCCAGGCCCCGCCTACACCCATGGCCCCACCCCATCCTCCTGGCCCTGAGGTCCTGGATCTCCAGGAGCACCTGGAAGGCCATGGTCACCACCCTGAAGACTGCCCGCACGTCCAGGTGTCCGGGGGCTGCTGCCGCGGGTCCCTGGTGAAGATGTGCCACCACGGCCTCAAGACCTGGAGGCAGCGCTGGTTCTGCTTTGACCGCCGGGCCCACCGCCTGGCCTACTATGCGGGTGAGTCCCACCTGGCCACTGTGGGCCCCCAGGACCCTGGAGGAGTCTACTCCAGAGGCCTTCCCTGCAGACACCCAGGAGTCCCAGCCCGCTCCTTCTCTTAGGCCTGACAGTCTGGGTCCCCAGCCCCTTTATCCTTCAGAAATCCAGAATCTTAAGCCCCCAGCCGCCTCAGTAACATGGACAGCAGTTGCATACAGTTCTGGCTACCAGACACCCATGTCCCAAGATGCCCAGGATGAGTCAGAACCAGCACCGGCCGCACCTCCCTGCCCACCACCCAGGAGTCCAGCCCCTCGCGCTTTTTCTCTCGGGGAATCAGCGATGCTGACGTCTCCTTGAGTCCCTTCCCTTTTCAAGGACCAAGGCCCCTGGGAACCTGGGATTGAAGCTCGACCCCCAGGCTTGTCCAGTGTGCACCCCAGTCTCCCCTTTAGCACCAACACTCACTCACCTCCCCACCCGAGCACTTCAGGGACCTTAAGATGGTCCCCATGTTCCTCACCCCAGCCCCAGTCTCGGGACGTGGGCCCAGTGCCCTCAGCCCTGTGCTTGGACACACACACCTCTCACTGGCTCTGTTTTCCCTTCACCTCCCCCATCAGACCAGGAAGAGTCCAAGCTCAAATGCATCATCGATTTCCAGGACATACAGGATGTCTCTTCTGACCACCCACGCTGCGCCTTCAAGGTGACGCCCCCGCTGGGTGCTGGCCTGACCTCCTGGTCGCAGCCCCTACAGTCAAGCCTTAGCGGGTCCCCTGAAAAGGCCCCCCCAGTCCCCACTATCAGGGTGCTCCATCCAGCACAGCGGTCAGCAGGTCATTGCCCTGCAGGGACCAAAATGTTCAGAGCCCAGTCTCGGGCTGTTCGCCTCTGTTACTGCTCTCTAGACAAAAGATTTCAGCAAACACTGGGCACACTTCGATGCCAATCTGGGAGTAGAGGAAGGCGGAAGGCAGGGCGAGGGCTGCGGCATGCTGGGAGCATCTAGAGGAGACTGCGGTTCCAGCTTCTGCCCATAGTCAGTGAGCGGGAATGGGTCCCACGTCACAGCATAGTGAGTTTCCCTAGAGGACTCAGGAATCGGGAACTTTTATAACAGTGATGTGCCAGGAGTTCAAATGTTGTCAACTGGTAGTGTTTAGAAAGAGCTGTGAGAGCACCCAGACGGGGCATCAGGGAAGTGACTTCCTTTCACCAGCCTTCGTTTCCTCACTTGCAAAATGAACACGTTTCATCCATCTCCTCAGAGTTGAGAAGGTTAAAACAGATAATGAATGTGAGGGGTTTGCTGACTTTGGACTTGGCAAGTGAGCACTCAGTCAAGGGGTTGTAGACACTCGCTGTCACCAGTTCCAAACCAGGGAGACCTCCATTCTGGGGAGGGGAAATATGAAAGCTTCAGTTTCTACTAGGGAAGGAAGGCTGGGGAAAGGGAACACGGGTCCTCCTTGTAAATTCCTCTTGCTCCCCAAATTCTTAAGCCCTTCCTTCGGTTAACTTTTTGAGTCCTCATAACCCAGTGAGGTAGAAAGCATAATGTAGGGAGACAGAAGGGGGAACAGATTCAGAGAGTCCAAGGAACTTGTCCAACGCCACACAGCGTGTATAAGTAGCCAGACCTGGATTCGAACCCATATGTTCTCCTGACCACCTGCACTCCCCCACTTCTTCCAGAGCCCCCACCGCGGCCTGACCTTCTGAACGCCTTTTCTACCTGGTGGCGCCCAGCCAGGAAGCCATGAACATCTGGATGGATGCCATCGCAACTGCTGCTGATGAGAACCACGCCGCCTGAGTGGCCCTGACCCGCTGTCCACGCCCAGGCCCGCCCCTTTGGAACTCTGGCCACTCAGCAGGCGCTTGGGCTGGGCTGGCCTGACCTAGACGTTTTGGGCTGCAGTTGCCTTTTGAAGCCAGCACTTGGAGCCCTACTCAGGATGAAGATTGGGGGGTGGTGGGTGGGGAGGGAGTGGGGAGGGACGGGATGGAACTATTCATCGGTACATTTGTAACACTGAATTAAACATTATGGAAATACTGGTTGCTGTGGTTTCCAGCCCAGGCGTCCTGGGCCCCTTGACCGTTAGGCAGAACATCACAGGTATGGGGACCTCGGAGAGCCAAGCTTCCCACAGCCAGGTCTTTCCTTCATTAGAATGGAGGCCTTCAACTCTAAGGTCTCAGCTGACAGAGGGAGGGAGGGAGGGAAGCATCCTTAACAATTGGCCACTTTGATGTTTTTACTTTGTGGGCCCACGTGCTTCCACTGTTTTGTATTTGACTGGCCCCTTAACAGTTTCTAGGAGCTCCTGCCTTCCAGGCCCTGGCACGCTGATGCCCTCTGCCCTGCCCCTAGCCAGCTAGCAGCTCATTCTGTAGCTGGAAAGCCCAGCCTCACTCTCCTGGCTGAGTCAGGCACCCACCGCTGAGCTCCCCTGTCCCATCCCTGAACACCCTGGGTCATCACTGACAATGGATCGTCCCTTCCAGACTGGGAGCTTCATGAGGGCAGAGCCAGGGCTGTCCTGGTGCAGCTGTGTCCCCAGCACCACAGGACACATCTCATCCATGAAAGTGAAAAAGAAGAAACGAGCTTCCCTGTCACCCCTTGGTCTTTGCACACCCAGCCAGGAGGAATTCCTGGCAGCAGCCCAGGGCCACCGGCCTGAAGGCGGGGGGCTCCCAAGAATGGCTTTTTGAGGATTAGGAGGCCTCTGTCCTCATGCGCTCTCATGACATTGTGGGGGTTGAGGGGGGAGGGTTATTTCCCTGGGGGATCCATTTGCCCTAATCCTTAATAACCCAGATTTGTCATTTAATTGAGTGGTCTGAGTATCTTCCACAAGATGAAAGAAGTAGAAGGAAAAAGCAGATGGTGCTTCCAGGAAATCAAGACAAGGTGGAGGGGGGAGAGGTAAAGCCACTTTGATGCCTCTTTAATTAACAAAGCCCAGTCTCATCCAGAACCCCACGTCTACCCCATGATTGCCTCCCTCTTCCCAAGAGAAAGAAACCGAGGGGTCTGAAGCAGATGAAGTCGAAACAGGGAAGGGTAGACTAGTTGAATCTTTTGAGTCTAACAGGAGAAAAGATTAATTTAGCCCAAGAGGAAGCTGGGGAAGAGAACTGGCATGTCACAGGGACTTAGGATTATGTGAAGTCAAAAGATGTCATTGATCTTTGGAATTTTTGGAGAGCAACTAGATGCTAGTCCGTTCAGATTTCCATTGTAGAGCTTCCTACTTAAAAAATAAGGAAGAGGGGGAGCTGTAGGGAGCCGGCGCGGAGCCTGAACAGAAAGGTTTTGGGGGGCCTTGATGGCAAAGCCACGGTTCCCTGAGCCTAACGGGAGGGACCGGCCTGGGGCCTTGATGGCAAAGCCTCGGTCCCCCCTTTCATCTCCCTGGGGGGAGGGGGGTAACTGGGTGATTAGATATAGAAAAAGTTGTATATGCAGCTTCGCATGAAGGCTAGGCGGCAGACACCAATAGATTAGTGGCCCATGATCTACATACCAAAGCCTTCACTGGAAGGGGCTGTTACCTCCTGTAAAGATCTGTTCACACCGTGCTTTGCTATGCTAATGCGTGTTCCCTGTAATGGTAAACTTTTGCTATATAAGCAATCAATAAAGCTATTCGGAGCTACTCCTAATGAGGACAGCCGGCTGACAATGTTGTCGGTCTTCAATTCCCACTGCTCGAACTCCGGGAGTTCATTCATCCAGGCTGGTTCCTGGCATCCCTTCATTATGAAACAGGCACTGAGAGGCTCAGAGAGGTGACACTTACACAGGGACACACAGCAAAGCATAAGTGGGGCTGGGCTTCCAAAGCCAGGAGGCAGGGGGGCGGGGCCAGTGCTGAATGACCCCACAGGCAGCCATTCACTTCCTCTCTGAGCCAGACACCTACTGACCCCACCTATGTGACTGAGGTGCCAGTCCTTGCTGGGAGTCGGGGTGCCCAAAGGGGCCTGGGGACATGTGACAACTTTATGAACACAGCCGCTACTTTTCCTGCATAAACACATCTTCTCTCTGAGTCAGGGGACACAAAGCATGATGAAAGCTATAATTTGCCAATATCATATAAAAATAGGATCAACATCACAACATAACAGAACAGAAGCAGTCCCTTCTACTGGCCAGGAAATGGGGACGCTTAGTCACTCTGTGGTTTGCACAGTGCTCTTGTTAGCTTCCAT
>PVKE010049433.1:0-11267 GCA_004027555.1 Craseonycteris thonglongyai | reverse complement strand
TCTTGCTGGCTGGTGGATTTGGGTTTTCTTGCTGACACCATGGAAAAATTAGATTCTTTCAATTTGGAGTTGCAGGGAAAAGACAAAAATAGAGCTGAAATGATAAGCTCTGTAAACGCATTGAAAGCGAAATTGACTTTGTTGATATCACATCTGCATATCAAGTCTCTCGTGCACTTCCCATATATGAGGAAAATGCAAGGTAAAAATGAATTAAACGTATCATTATTTATTGAGACCCTGCAAGTGCTTCAAAAACAGTTTGAAGAGAGGTTTCTGCAGTTTACAAATATCGAGCCAATTGTCTCCTTCTGTATCAATCCTTTTACTTGCCAAATAAATGTAATAGAACTAGCCACATGTATTGCAGACCTTGTTCAGGGGAAAGCAGAACTAGAGTTTGAAATTTTGAACCTTAAGAAAGATATTTTGCTAAAATCCTTAATATCAGAGGACTTATGGAACATAGTTGACAAAGAAAGGTTCCCATTTTTTTAAAAAGTGGCATATAAAATCAAATCGTTTTTCAGGTCAACGTATTTATGCAAATCTTTGTTTCAAACATGAAATTTAATAAAATCACGATATAGATCTCTACTTACCGATGAGCATCTCAATAATTGTTTGCTAACAGGGTTGTCGTCATACTCTCCTAATTACGAGGCACTGGCCAATGAAATGCAATGCCAAAGATCACACTGACAGATTGTTTTTTAATTTTTTCTTCTTTGTTTTTTTAAATGATTTTATTATACGTGCGTTTTTTATTTACTTTGTATTACGTTTTGTATATATGTTTCTTTGTGTGTATATAATTTGTACAATAAATTTATTATTTTAAAATTATTTTTGCTTATTATTTTTTATTCTTGTTCAATAATAAATATCCTTAGAAATAGCTGGTGCCCGCCGCCCTACCGATATTTTAGAATGCGCCCTAGGGTATAAAAAGTTTGGGAACCCCTGATCTAATCCATCTATCATCTATCTAATTTCCAACTACATATCACAAGATTGTGGCAAATACATGTTTAAAATTGTTTTAATTTCTTTTTCAGAACCTCTCCCAATTTGCTCCTCTAGATTTTCCAACTCAGAAAATGGAACCTCCACTGCCCAGTTGCTCAAATCAGAAAATTTCATCCTTGAAACCTCCTTTTTCTTCCCCTTTCAATCCATCACCAAATTCCACTTTTGCTTTGTAAATATTTCTCGAAGCCAACAGCTACTTAGCTATGACACTACCTTCCTTACCTGGAAGATTCTGATAGTCTCCCCCATTCATTCATTCTTTTACTCCTAGCAAATGATCATTTAAAAATACTGATTACATCATGCTACCTCCTTGCTTAACAAATATCAGCACACCCTTGCTCTCCTCTTCATCTTCAGCTTGCACCTTTGTCCCTTCTCTAAGTACCATTCAGCCCCAATGCTTCCTCCTTCTTATAGAATGAGGGTTTCCTGTCCAAGATCCATCATACATTTTATTATCTCTGCTTAGGATTCTTTTCCCTTGTCTTCCCCATCTTTCCAACTTCTACTGATCCTTGAATCTATTTTGAAATGTTAGATCCTCAGAAAGGCATCTTCTTAATATAAAATCTGATTGAAGAATCCCTTGATATTCTCTTGTATAGTTTCCTACTTATTTCTTTCAAAACACTAAAATGCATTTTTGTGATTATTTCTGTCTTCCAAGATAGCTATTTTGTTCACTTTTCTGCCCAGCAATTAGAATTCCTGGCATGTAGTAGACAGTATGACAATGACAATGTCATTGCTCAATGACAATGAATGAGTTCTGTTAGCTGAAGAGATTTTTTATAATCTGAATTTTTTTTTTAGTGTACTAATTCATCTTTATTAATGGAATTCTTTTTTTTAAAACTCTGTTCTAGTCAAAGTAGCCCCCTTTTGATTATGATTTGTCTTCTCACAGCTTGATAACTAGGAGAGAATACATTCAAGTAAAAGATACTTCTTAGATTAAAAATTGATGTTCACAACACCATTTCATCACAAATACACACACAGAAGGAAAAAAGACCCTAAAAATAAAATGAAATGATCTCAAGATATTAAAAACCCACAGCAAAAAAAAACATACTCAATGTGAAAGACAGAAAACTTTTCCTCTAAGATCAGGAACAAGGTAAGGCTGCCCACTTTCACCACTTCTATTCAACATTGTACTGGAAGTTCTAGCCAAAGTAATTTGGCAAGAAAAAAAAAGGCATGCAAATTGGAAAGGAAGAAGTAAAACTATCTGTTTGTAGGTTATATAATCTTATACACAGAAAACTCTAAAGACTTCACAAAAAACTGTCAGAACTAATAAATCAATCACATTTCCATACACTAACAATGAACAATCTGAAAATTACAAAAATAATTCTATTTATAATAGCATCAAATATATTTAGTAATTAACCAAAAAGGTAAAAGACTTGTACAATGAAAATTACAAAACATTGCTGAAAGAAATTAAAGAAAAAATAAATATATATCCCATGTTCATAGATTGGAAGGACCAAAAAAGAAAAAGTAACATTCCATTTAGCAAAATATGTATAGTAAATTAGGAATAAAGCACCTAGACTAGCAGTTTTTAAAAGTTGGATGTCAGAAAGGAGGCTATCTTCTTTAATCACACACAATGATGCATTTTATGTTATCTTCTTAATTTACTTCCTCCAAATACAAGCCATTCAGCATATGCAGCAGTATGGATATTGAAAATACTTATGGTTGAAAATAGTTGCAGATGACATAAGCTACAAGGAAATGTACACTGTTAAGTTTGTGGAGCTCCGATACAATACATGGAAAACAGTTTTGTGTAGTAAGAAAGCACATGTAACTGGTTTTAATTCAAAATACTTAAACAAGTTTTTAATGTGTTCATGCAGTTCATTTCAGTGCCCAGAAATAATTGTTTATGTGAAACAAGTACATATTAATACTGACTTACACTATAGAACTGAAATAGGTAACATCAAACTTTAATTGGAAAACCTGACACTGGTAAAAAAAAAAAAATTTCTCTTGTGTAAGTAGTAAAACATTCAATTATTTTTTAAACATTGCCTAAGCATTTGGGTAAAGACAACTTTTATTCTTTCATAGTATTTTCTTCTTTGAAAAACTTAGGGTTTCATTTGCATAATTTCCATGTATTTTTCCTACATTAAAATGACCACCCTTTAAAAATCCGTTATTACTTATTGGCAATATAAATAATTTTGTGCTTTTCAAAGACTTCAATGTCATGTTCCAGCTGCTTCAATTCTTCTTCGAGCTTCTGCTTGCGGATCTTCTTCGGTATGGAATCAATGAAGATCGAGAGGGACTGGAACTCCTGATGCACCTCTGCCCAGTTCTTTTTCAGCCCCTGCAAATGATAAAGAAAAACAACTACCGAAGTAAACTATAAAAGTAAAGTAAATGGTAAAGGAAACTGTACTGGTGAGGAAAATGTAAATAGGTAAAAATAAAAAACTGACAAAAATAACTTTGAAAATGATATGTATTTATCAAGTACTTGGCCACCGAAACGAAATATACTGTACAGAGGCCAAACCCTGTCCTGATTGTGTGCTCAGTTCCCACTGGGAGTATTTACTTGCTCTGTTTTTAATGTTACTGTACTTGTTTTTACCATCAACTATGCATATGCAGAGTTATGAGCAGCAGGAAACTAATCTCATAGCAAATGCTTTGGTAAAAATGACAACTTAGAATTGATATCCCCAAGCAAAAACATTTTTGAACAGGCAATTCTTTCCTACAAAAATTTTAGGGTTTTTCTTTAGAATTTCCTTTTGTAAACAAACCATCATCCCCCTTCTTCAACAGAGAAATTGCATCGAAAGACTTGATTCTGACTTGCATTGCTATAGTTTCTTTAATCTGACTGAATGGAATTGTACAGAATAGCAAAATTCAATTTAACCAGAGATAATCTTTTATGTCTCTTCAGTATATTAGAATTCTTCCTCCATATAGTCAAGGGATCTATACTTCCCATGAATGTATCCTAGAAATGACTGAAATGTCATTAAGTATAACACACATGCTAATTCAATAATGTAGTTAATCTTTTATATTCTCAATAACCAACAAATTCAAAGCTAGGGGTCTCTTAGGAGCAATGAAGCTTATTTCCATCTCTGCATAGCTATCATTGCTTATCACAGTGCATAGAGGCCCCACTGACAAAATGGACTTAAACTACTAATTGAATTCAGGCAATGAAATTTTATAAATGAGCACTTTCTTTTATCCACTATGGGTGCCCAAATCCTTTTATTTACACAAAAACAAAAAGTAAAAGTGAAAGTGCAATGAAAATATTGCCTTTAAAATATGGTCCATGGCCATACAGTTGGGTTTAAGAAAAGATTAGATGTGCCATATAATAATGCCTTCATAATAAGCCCTCCATAGTATGAATTTAACCTTGTAGAAACTTTTCAGAGACAATAAAATTTCACTGACTTATTTCCAAGCTTAGGTAAAAATAATGATAGGATAGGACATACTGTATAGGATAGGTTGGTTGGAGAAAAAAAAAAGGACAACAAATTTTGAATCTTGAGTGAACTTATATCAAGGATTTGGTAAAGGGAAAAGACAGGAGAAAATATATTCACTTAAATTTTTAAGAGGGGGATGGATTAAGACAGCTCTCAATAATATATGAAATATATTACAAAAAGAAGTCTGCAAAGGAATTCTATTGTTCTATCATCTTTCATTATGGAATGGGAAATCTGTTTCCATAGTGTTCTACAGAGAAAGTCTATTTATTTATACACTTTCAAATATCAAAGAGTTTTCATAGCTACTTGGGTGATATTTCCATATTACTTGTGGTCACCGCAGTTATAGTTTGTCTCTGTATTTCCTTTTAAAGGATAGTTTGCTTTATCATTCATCATGTACAATAGTGTTTGGATCAAAGTCAACAGCCAGGGATGGAAACTAAATGTAACTAATATTTCATACTATATTGAAATAGCTTCTATGCTGTTTAAGACTTTTGTTATTTCATCTAAAAAAATATTCTAAGGGTAGCAATGCCATTCCTCCCCCCCCTTTTTTTTCTTTTTCTTTTTTCCTGTTATTGCTCAATCTCGGGTGGCTGAACGCCACTTGTCCCTCTAAGAAGTTGTATTTCCCCCTTATTTTTATTTCTTAATCTTTTTTTACTTCTATCTTAATGCTGAAATGATGTTAATTTTGGAAAAACTTCAAATGGGAGAAAGCAGTCCTAAAATACTGCTCTCATTTCATTTCATGCCCCTTTCATACCTACCCCACTCCCATCCATTCTCCACCCTCTTGTCCTGCACTGTGACTAGGGCAGGGGTGAGGGTGGGTGGGGTGCTGGTAGAGTTGATTTTTGTGGGCTGCCCCTAAGCCCACCCTCTTGCTCTTTTGTCCCTTGGGGTGTGCCTTAGTTCAGCCAAAAAGGCACCCATGGGAGAGAGAGGTTGGGGCAATTGCTCCCCCCTCTCCCGTGACATTACCTGACTGTAGTTCTGGCTCATCCATCTGTGACTACAACGCCTGTCAGGCTCCAGCCCTCACAGGGCTCTGGTCACCTCATTTCTTGCCCTGCCCTTCAAGCCTTAAGCGGTGGTGGATTTCCACGGTCCTTAGTCCTGGGTTGCCTGAGTGCTCCTTGTTGGCTCCCTTAACCCTGCTTCACTTCTGTAATGAGTTCCTCCAAACTCACCTTAGAATCCCAGCTGAACGTGCCTTCTACCTGCTGGAGCCCTGACGGCTAGCGCTGCCCTGGGGGTGGGGGGAGGGGGGTGGTATGTGTATGTGTGTGTGTTGCAATGGGCGGTGTGTGTGTGTGTGTGTGTTGCAATGGGTACATTCTGGCCTGGGGATTTGTGCATGTGACTTTTAGTCAATCTTGAGCTACGGAATAAAGACTACTTTTGCTCACTATGGTGTCCCCCAGGCTGGGTACAGTGCTTGGAACATAGTAGATGGTCCATAAATGAATGCATGGATGCATGAACAAATGAGCCTACTTAACATATTTGCATTTTATATCCTCATCTGTAAAATGAGAAGTTTGGAATCATTAGACCAGATGATCCCTTCCAGGTACCATGAAACTGTTACTTTACGAAGAATGAGCTGAATGTAACCTGCATGGGGACATGCAATCGTCTTGTCATTGAACTCCATATCACTCTTAACCAGGGAGGAAAGGGGGTTCGCCGCTTGTCAGGATCACAGTTAGTGGCTTTGTTACCACAGCAGCTATATTATGTGGCTAACAAGGCATCCAGTGGACCATCTGCCATTGTTACATCCAAGGCCACACAAAGAAACTCGAGCCACAGGTTACGCGGCAGAGGGCAGCTTACTCACTATAGCCAAAACCGTGCAGGAGAGAAGAGCCTTTTCCTTCTGAGCAAAGTTCTTTTTCTCTTGCCCTAATTTTCAGCACCATTTACATATGAAAATCTGGCTAAAAATGGTAGGATCCAAGTGAGAGAGAGGGCAAGATGGGCCACAGACCCATCCATGCTTTTCCGGAAAGTGACAGGGAAGTCCCACCTCCTGGCCTGCCAGCCTGTCTCCCTTTCTTCCCTCCAGCGCACCATCATTAAAAGCCTGTCTTTACACAGGGCAGTGGGTTAGCCACTGGTGAGGCGGCTGTCACCAAAGTGACACAGTCTGTCCCTTCCTGCTGCCTCGGATGCCCTCCCACACTGCAGTTTAGGGCCCAGCTAAAGGCCTCCCTGTATCCTTTAAAGGATACTTGTGCTTTGGAACCTCATAAAACTTATGATTCGTACAAACAAACAGTCATATCTATACATGCACACATTTACATGTCACCTCTCAATTAAATTGCGACATTCTTTACAAGTTTACCTTATGCCCTTCTGAATATGCTCAGGGCTTAGCATGATACTCGATGTGAATAGAGTGTCATTCTATTGAATGATATGTAGATATCATCTAGCCATATTAAATAAAGGCTTATGGATGATTATTATGGTTTCGATAAAATGTGAAGAATTTATAACATCCCATGAATTCATTTTTCAACAGAAATTAATGCAGTGAAGAGGTGTTTTTTTTTTCTTTGTTTTTAAAAGGTCACTACAAACAGCTTTGTAGAGAGCTTTCAAAACAACAAAACAAAGAATAAGCACTGTTGTTACCTCTGTAAGAGATAACACGAGGCCAGGAGTATGCAAGTAGGTGCTTACTAAATACTCTCTAAAGATGATGACAAAGTATCCCTGCTCACAATCCCCCAGGATTTCCAAAGCTTCAGATAAAAGTCTTGTATCAAACATTCCAATGTACGTGTCCTTAAATCTATTTTATTCAAAACAAGGAAAAAATATATAAATCCTAACATTTGGTTATTTCAAAATTTGAACATTTGGCTTATAGGAAAGTTAAAAAAATATTGGGCTAGGGACAGTTTCAATTATTCTAGAGCTCCATCTAGTGAAAAATATCTATTTTATGAATATTATTTTTGAAAACTTCGAGGACACGGGAATGGAAACAAAAATGCTTTCTTGATTTATGTTTGTTGAAAGATGAGGTGGGTTTCCATACAACACTGACTACTTCAGGAACAAAACAGAAGCTCACCAAATTGGAAGCAAAATATTCAATAATCTATTACAACTTCTTACTTTCCCCAAAGAATCAGCTTTGTCGCGTGCAGTTGTCACCGCAACCAAAAGAGAGCGATCGGATTTCAAAGTCAAAGTGCTGGCTTTAATAAAGGTTGATGGCAGACTGTTCTTTCAGGAATGATCTAAAGGGTGACTCAGGAACGGAAATGGCAGGCTACGTACCTGCAGAATGGCCTCCCTTTCTTCATCAGATATCCTTTTCATAGCAGCTTTCCTGAGTTTTCCCTGAATATAGTTATCATATTCTTCTTGGCCTTTCTTTATGTCCTCATTTCGCTTACAGATATATTCAGGCGTGACACCATAATCCTTAACAGAATTTTTCAGAAAAAATAGTCAGTATCTTGAATGCATTCTTATGCATGTGTACATACTAACCGATGACTAGGAGAAAAAGAAATGGTACAGATGGGAAAGCCTTTGCTTAAAACACTGTAAATGGACAAAATTCAGTGACGGTTTTCCCCCATCGGGAACTCGTTGATTCTGGTCTTTTAAAACCACCTGAGCTGTTATTGTGGCAGCTTGTTTTCCCTCTTCAGAATGTTTTTAGCGCCTGCTCTTGGTGGATGACTCAGCCCTTACTTGACCCCTAAGAGTTGGCTTTTCCTTCTTTCCAGTGCTGCAGCTTTTATCTTGAACTAACTTGACTATCTGGAAGTCTTTTTTGCAAGGTTTTGTTCAATAAGAAGATACATGCTACCAAGACATTATAAAAACAAACTCTCAGAAGATACTAAGCAACTCTGCAAAATACATTTTGAGGCTCCCGGTCTGCTTATAAGGACTGACCGAGAAGCAATCACCTGTGTTTCGTTCATATTACTGAATGTGTGTGATATCACTACTCACAGAAGTTAGAACTGGCCTTCAAAAGACTTATTTGTTTAGTCTTAAAAAATTATTTGAGAATGTACTTGGTGTCAGGTATATGCATACTAGAAAATAAGAATGGGGAAAGTTTCTGTCCCTATGGAATTTGCATTCTCTGGTGAGAGAAACTCACCAAAAATAGGAGTTGAAAGATATATACACTCCAAAATTAAAGAAAGGACAGTAAGGGGGAAAAAAGTACCCAGAGCTGTTTCAGATAAATAAGGAGGTCAGGGAAGACCTCGCTGAGGAAGCAGGGAGATACGGAGTCACTAAACTATTCCCGGATATTCTGGCTCATCCTTTGAGCACTGGGAGGACACCTTCCTGTTCCCCTTGAAGCGAGATGCAGCCATGTAACCTGTCCTGCCCAGTGTGAATGGAAGTGACCTCTGTCCCTTGAAGTAGAAGCCTTAAGAATCAATGGATGACTTGCCATCTCCTTTTTATGTCTGGTACAGTGACAGGAGGTGTTTCTGGTTGCCTGGGACATGGAATAAGGACAAGAAGAGGAGCTTCTAACAACGCTCATTGGACAGGTAGCACAAGCAAACAAGAAAACTTAGCGGCTTTTAGTTACTGAAACGTGGGGGCTATTTGTCACCACAGCATCACCTAACCCATTCTGACTGAACAAGGAGTAGAACTCCTAGCTATAAATGTGTTCTGGAAAACTGTAAAGCACTCTACCAAGAAACTCTAAGAGCACTGCATGCTGGTTGGTCAGTGCAGTGGTATACAGTCCCGTCCAATCCATTTCCAGAAATACTGAGGGCAACACCTCACTATACAGTTCAGTACAATTATTAATGTTCATAATGACCATTCTGTGTCATGACAAGAAGATTAAATTTTATTTGGCATACTCTGATAGAGGGAATAACATAATACATTTGAGGAAAAAGAACTATCTTACAGATGGGTAAAGGCTTCAGTGATCTGAAATATTGCCTATGTGCTCGATCAGTGAGGTCTAATGCATTACTATTAATACCAATAACTGCATGATCTATACTTTTTATTGAACTTCTATTAGGCGCCCGGCATTGTGTCAGGTGCTTATATATCACTTAATCCTCATTACAACCCTGTGATAAAACTAAGAACTTGTTAAAGAACACAAATTGAAGTAAGTGGCAGAGTTAGAATTTGAAATGACGTCTTACAACTACTGCTATATACCTCAGGCAATCATCCATCCTCCAGTTTGTTTTCACAAGTCGTTTTTCATGGAACAAATGGGCAATATCCTATTTTATTGGGAACTAAAATATGAGGCTCATTCACTTTAAAAAAAAAATGGCATTGCCCTTAAAAGGACTTACTATCTCACTTACCAATAATATTTCAAACTTAACTCTGATCCACGAAAAGGAAGTTAAGTCCTTTATGAGCCTTGATTACTTAGCCAGGAGCACCCAGGGGACAGTAGGGACAGAGTGTGTACGCGGCTTGGTAAACAAGCACATGTAGACTAGCTTAATATTTGTTTCTGTCTCTGTGATGGATTTTTCATTCAATTTCCCCCACAAGGCAGAAAATGTATTGAGGTGGACAGCCTAGAAAGAAGGCAGCCAGAGAAGGGGTGGGGCAGACTGTGTGGCATTTGGTGGAGTGAGCATCAAGGGAGAAGGGTTTTTATGCCTTATAGTGGAGAAATAACAGACTGGAAGTAGCTCTGAAGAGCCAGGACAGTGACATTTCTTCTATTCTGCAGCCTGCAGGGACTGCAGAAGGGGAAGCTGGAAATGATTTGATTGGCACGTGCTGCCAATATGTAGTTTTCCAAAGGTGTCTTAGCCCCTGAGTCTCTGAGGGAATAAGCAGTGTTCTCTGATAACAGCCTGGAGGTTCCTGTAGTGATTTAGGATGGGCACTGAATTTCTCGTGGTAGATCACCGGGCTACCTCAACACAAGCCTCTCCCTCACACATCACTATTGCAATTCCTTTCTTTTTTCTCTTCCTTCCTTCCTTCTTTCTTTGCTTTTTTTTGCCACACCTTATTATTATTATGTATTATGATTCTTTAGGATTTTGTGTTCATATTTTATTATGTATGTTTCAAGCACTTTTATGATCTATAAGTATACAAAGTAAAATAAGTTTTGTATAAGATCTTTTTTGGTAAGCTTCTTTTTTTTTTTTAAAGATTTATTTTATTGATTTATGACAGAGAGAAACAGAGACAGAGAGAGACAGAGAGAAGGGGGAGGGCCCAGAGCAGTCTCCATAGTTGACAGCATTAGTTTTCCATATAGTTTCACTCCACAGGTGGGTGCAGGGCTGTGCAGGGCAGGAACTGGGCCGGGAACCTCCCACATAGGTCCCGGCAAGAACTGAACTGGGGCACACCCCAGTTCAACATGTGGGTCCACATGGGCCAGAGCCAGGATTCGATCCTTGGTCCCCAGGGCTTCAAAGCGAATGCTCAACCCACTGAGCCATCCCAGCTTTCCCAAGCTTTTTTTTTTAAGATTTATTTTTATTGTTTTTGACAGAAAGAGATACAGAGACAGAGAGAAGGGGGAGGGCCCAGAACAGTCTCCATAGTTGCACATCATTGGTTTTTCCACATAGTTTCACTCCACAGGTGGGCGCGGGGCTGCACAGGGCAGGAAATGGGCCACGGTCTCACCCTGGTGAGAACCGAACTGGGGTCACTCCCCAGTTCAGCGTATGGGTCCACTCGGGCCGGGGCCGG
>PVKE010049432.1:0-11269 GCA_004027555.1 Craseonycteris thonglongyai | reverse complement strand
AAAAAAAAGGAAGAAGTGTACAGTGGTATTGGACTGCTAAAGAGCATTCAGATTAATGGTCAAAACTTGTGCAAGAGAGAACCTTTTGCTAGACTGCTTTTTATAGGTTTTTAATTTCTGGAATTTAATCATGCAGGTTTAATCACCTCCAGTTGTATGACTTTGAATTGAAGAAGGTAGGCATTTTCTCCAAATTGCCTCGTTATAACCAATGCTTTGGGAAGGCTTGCTTCCTGTAGAGCTCAGACTCCTGAAAGGCTTTGCTATTTCTCACCCTTGACACCTCACCTACCTCTGACACTTCATGATCATGGAGAACAAACAAATGGTAGTCTTCGTTCCCTAAACTCAAACACTAGGTACACTTGCTACCTGGACAATAAATGGTGAGGTAGGAAGCAGGAGAAAAGCACTGATGACTAATGCCATACAAAAAAAAAAAAAATGTCAGCCACAGCCAGTTATACTCTCCCATCATTTGATCATCTTAGCCGGGCTTTCTTTTTTTTTTTGGAATTAATTTTACCTCTGCCTTCCAATCTCCCCTATTCTATTCATATGCAAAGCAAACCTCACCTTAACAATAAATCCAACTCACAGTGATCTTAGTTTAATTTCCAATTATTTCCTTACCATTCATCAGTCACTTATATTGCCCTACTCCAAACCTCGTTTCCTTATTTATTATTTACATATTAAATTTGTCTGTCTCATTATATTTGCAAATGTTATTCCTAAATGAAAAGACAAGGTCATGACTCATGTCTTACTTCTAGAGAGTCAGGTTCTAAATATTAGGAAGAAGCAACCTCAACCCTGAGGAGGTTCAATGACTGCCCTGGAGTGGCACAGCTCATCAGCTGCAGAGATAGAATGAGGCCTCAAGTTTTCTAAATTCTAGGCCTAAGTTCTTCCTACTGCTTCACTCTGCTGTGACAATGAGGAAACTAGTTAGCTGGAGGGTAAAGCTAGGGAGCTAGCTGGATTGAGGGCATGCAAGAAAAGCTGAAGACACAGTGTATGCCATCTCCTCGTGTCTATGACACCTTCTCTACCAGGCAGCGATGACCTTCCTTATTTCTGCAGCTCTAAGGCCAATCTCAAATCTCATCACATAACTTTCTCTGAATGCACATGTGTGTGTATGGATGATTGATATTTAGGTGTGTGTTGCTATTTAGCTGTTGTCTGGTAAATAAAAAGACATTGTAATTTGAAATAGGAAAATGAGATTATAAAATGTTTCTTTGATAATTCCATCTATACTGAGTCCTCCCTGTGCTTTGGGAGGAAATTAGCCTAGCTTGCATTGGAACTGTATTCAGGAACAGCCCAGTGGTTTATCATACTCATGCAGCTATTCCTAATCTTGATTCTTCCGAATTCCAGGATGCAGATGCCCCGAGTGCCCATCTTACTATGTATCCATTGAGCTGGTAAATTCTATCATCTGTCCAGTGAACTGGACAGATCAGACATATTGGTTTGACATTGATGCTTCTCACAATATAACTGAGATTTTCTTTCAGGGGTCTTTATTTCTGGATTTTTGTCTGCTGTCTGCCTGTCTGTCTGTCTGTATGTATATATGTATGTCTGTGGGAACAGGCATTTAATCAAGTCACAAGATAGAGCAAAACATCAGGAAGCCAAGAGAGAGGAGGGAAAGGTAGACAACAGTTGGTGAAATCACTTGCCACCCGTGTTTTATTCACATACTTTTCTCAAGGTACAGTTTCCTTGAACAGCCATGGTACAGAATGCTCAGAATAGGCCAATAACTAGTCAAGCTGTTGGTTGGAAAGAGACAGTGACTGTTACGTAGGATTTCAGAATTATCTTCTGAAATCAACTCTGCTTTCCATAGAATGATCTAGGTCCACAGCTGGTTTGGAGAATTTGAACCCTTTGGAAACATGTAGGGCTTTCAGTCCTTGCCCATCCCTGTAAATTTAGAGATGACTGATAATCTTAGATGTTTTCAGTGTTGGTATTTTCCCAGTGTTCCCAGTGTTGGTATTTTCCAGATTAAAAGGTAATCATAGGTATCGGACCTAGTGTTGGTATTACTACTACCTGAGAGAGATGGTGCAAAGGAACTTGCCGAGACCTGCTCGACTAACCTATCAGACCTGAGAGGAGTGGGTGGGAGATGAAAGAAAAGCACAGAGACAAAACCTGGGATCGGGAGGACCACTGACCGCTGACGGTGGAGCAATGGCACGGTTTTATTTGAGCCCACAGCTTACATACAGCACCTCATCTTCCACATGCCAATGTATATTGTCTGTCTTAAGCCTTTCTGAGACCTCCTCCTTGTTAACGCCCCTTAAGCTAGTCACCTGAGGCTTTCTGTGTACTTTCTCTTCAGGGATCAGTGGAGACAAGATGTCCCCTGGACAGTCTTGCAGGACGTGGGGCCCTGCCTCTCACATTCGACTCTCCACAGGAACTGAGTAAAATGAAATCCACTTGTACTGGCTCCTTATCTACCACAGGACACCCAGTGCTCTAAAATGACTTCATCGTGATTCCAGCCATCAAGCCAGATCTACCAAAAACCAGCACAACCTTCTCACATTGCGTGACTTGTCTTAATCTTCTCGCTATAACGTGCATTGCCTTGTGTTCATGTGTCCCTAGAATTAGGGCCCTTGCCCACATCATAAACAATACAGAGCACAGGACAGTCTCAACTCTGCTGCCTCTCTGTCCCTCAGAGACCCCACCCACCTCATCACCCTTCAATTAGTGCCAACCATATTGTCTCTATGTATTTGTACCCACCCTGGTTCTCTTCCCTTCTATAATTAATGGAGTGTTTCCTCCATTATGTCCTCCTGCCTGGGGCAAGACACTTCAGTCTGTGAGTCTGGAATAATGATATCTACATACTCATGTCTCTAGCTCTTCAACCTGTACTCATGTCTGGCCTCACCAGTTCATCTACCACACCTGTTTTTATTAATGCTCCCTCTTAATTGCTAAATGATTGGACCCTCGTCAGTCAGTTAATCACATCCTCAATCATAAAGCTCTTTTCTCTTACAACTTTCTGACTTCCACAGATGAACTCTAATTCTTCTTTATAAGTGAGAGCTATTCAAACAGAAGGATCATATCCTTACATTCAAATGCAACCCCCTCCCCCCACCCCAGCCCAATCTAATGTAGGGTGAATAGCTTATGTTAACTACACCATCCCCCTCCTTCAGAATCCCCACACCCTTCACCCTCCTGATCATTACCATAGGAACCCTACCCTAGTGCATCAGTATCTTTCTTAGAGGGAACCACACAATATAATACATGGTGTCTTCCCTGAGAGAGGGCAGGGCTGCCCTCCTTAGTAATATGTGTTACTGTCCCCATTTCCACCTTTAACCCATTTTCCATTTGCCCTGAGAATACTCGCAGTCAGCACCTGAGGCTGCAGTGTTTTGACCTGAGATAAGTCGTGGATTTCAAATCCAAGAAAACATGTCATTCCTACATGTGCAAAAAAATGATGAAATACTGATCATCACGTGTATTTCTGTTACATTTGGATTAGAGACAAATTCTATTTAGAAATAACTCCAAAAAGAGTTTTTATGTTTTATATTCACATTGAAAACCAGTCAGATTTCCTTCAGCCTCAAAGAGTGTGTTTATGTAAAATTAAATGAACAGGGCAGTGAGTTGCACATTTTTTTATTATTTTATTTATTTATTTATTTATTTTGGTAAATGGTAATTAAGCAGCTCCACTCCCAGAGCTCTGACCTGGTCATGACTTACAGTTGGAGAAACGTTTAAAACTTTTCCTAGGGGAAGCCGGGATGGCTCAGTGGATTGAGCGCTCACTTTGCAGCCCCGGGGACTGAGGATCGAATCCTGGCCCCAGCCCATACAGACCCATATGCTGAACTGGGGAGTGCCCCCAGTTCGGTTCTCACCAGGGTAAGACCCCGGCCCATTCCTGCCCTGTGCAGCCCCACCCACCTGTGGAATGAAACTATGTGGAAAAACTGATGATGTGCAACTATGGAGACTGTTCTGAGCCCTCCCCCTTCTCTCTGTCTCTGTCTCTGTATCTCTCTCTCTCTCTGTCAAAAACAATAAAAATAAATCTTAAAAAAAAAATCTTTTTCTAAACAATGCAAAAGGAGGACATGGTTGCATTTTCTCAACTTTGTTCTTTTTCATCAAAGATGCAAATAGAAGTCACATTTTTGGAAATAATTCTCATTTGTATCTCTGGACGCTGCTTTGGGATTCAGAATTTAGGTTCTTAAGATTTATGACTGACTGATGCTGTGAAATCAGTTGTTTCTGGATACAAATCATGAAATCAGCACCAAGTTGGCCATAAAAAATGAAGGTTTTATGGTAAGTGGTTTAAGAAAAATGCAGAATATGAGTCCTTTGCGATGTGTATAGTTTATAGCTACAATTCCCTATTTTTAATTTTTTTTTGAAAAAAAATTCTCCATTGCTCTAGTAGGAAAACATCTTGAAGTAACTTCAATAAAAACAGCTATGTATATAGAATAACAGATAATGGCTCTGTCAGACTTATTCTACCACTAACTGAGGCGTAAATCTATGATATGATAGGGTTTTTCCCTGCAGAATTAGATTTTATTAAAATAGTTACTTTTGTATCCCATTCAGTCAAAAGTCAAAGCAATGGGATCCTACATAAATGAAATTAGTTGATCCAAGTGTAAGCTGGGACAGAATCAATTTCAATTTCCTTTGTACGTACTTTTAGTGTTTATCAGATGGTGAATCCCTGTTGTTTTTAAGTGATAGCCCTAACAACAACAAAATACTGCTTAAGTGCTCATAATCATTCTTGCTCTCAATTCAGAAAGAATGTGTATTGTCCTTTTTCTATATATTGAATTTTTTTCCTGCATCGTGGTTTTTCATTGATCATTTCCAACATTAAGTCTCTCAGAATGTTGAGTAATTCTTCCACTGTGACATCCATTATCAGGTGAGGATCAAAATATTCCATCCTTTTGATGGCCCTCGGTGACTTCAGCTAATGGAACATGCCTAGATTGCCAAAGTTAAAGACGAACAGCTCCTCTGGGTAAATGCAATTGGCCTTTTCTTGTTGGGCCTGGGTTTCACTCTATGTCCAACTAGACAAATACATAACTGTGACTTCATTACAAAGGCATAAGCACGTGGTTAGAACAGAATTTCCTTAGGGGCTGGAGGCCATCCCCTGTGACGGCTGGATCTTGAGAATATTTACCAGAGGTTCATAGTCCCGTGTAGCAGTACTGAAGCATGAGGTGATAGTTGTTTAGTGGTGTTTGTGAGTAACAGGCACCACACTGGCACATGTAACTTGCAGTATCACTGACAATTTGTGGACCACTGCCTATAATTTTGTATAGTGTTCCAGTTCAATGGGACCCCTGCTCCCCAGATACTCTGATTAGAATGGTTCTCCTGGCATGAGGCAGTGCCTAGCCTGAACACCTGTAGACAGTTACCATGTGGTCCCCTGCCTCATTTTACCTCATGTCTCTCTCCATTCTGCTTTCACCCTAGGGCTTGAATTTTGAGATAGGAAAGGCTTTATGAAGGGTCCTGAGGGATACATTTCCCAAAGATACTTCATAACACTGGTGACCAAAGTGACCTAAAATTCAGATAAGTAATTAAAGTATTTGATATACAAAGTGTCTACTTCTCTCTCGCAGCTCACCTCACACCTCCATGCTGGGTGCCTCCCCTCCTGACTCATCTCCTGGAGGAAGTGCATTTGCACTGCTAGGCCCCAGGCATCACTGCAACTCACCTTCCACTTTCATTTCTGTAAAATCAAGCCTGGAAACGGCCTGCCTATCAAAGCGTGTGTGTATCATCTCGGATGCTACACTTGGGTGCCAAACAGCTTCAGGAGCTATCATATAACATTTATTCGCAGGGTTGTCAAATGTTACCTCCTTTTTTTGGATGATGTGGAGTATTTGAAGAAAGGGGTTGTCCACCCCAACCCTCTTCTTGAGGATCCCTTTATGTTTTATTGCTTAGTGATACCAATTAGTTTAATTTCAGAACTATGGATGAACTGTCACAGGCCTGTGTTTTTAAGGAGGGACCTATTTTCTATTTATCCAAATAATATGTAATTACTACTGCTTTTCTGAATGTTTACCGGCTGTCAAGTGCTAAATGATGGATGTCTAGGGTACCATCTGACTTGTGTTTTCTTCACACACTACTCTCAAGGGGATTCTATTAGTTTCATTTTATAAATGAAATGCTAGAAGCTTGGCCAGGTTTGGCCTGACTCCTAAGCTTATGGGCTTCCATCTCATGTTTCAATACCCACTCAATGACATTCCCAGGCATTGACTCATGCGCTCATATCAGTCTCCTTTGCATCAAAAGTGCAGACAGGAGCAGATTCGTGACTTTGCTGGTGGCTCTCTCTCTCTCTGGATGTGAGCCCACATTGTGCCTTTGGTGCTCATTAGCCATGAGCGTTGCTGAGTGCACGTCACAGGCACAGGGCAGCCTCTCCTGCCCTGGGCTCTCCCACAGAGGTTCCACTTCACTGGGCTTCAGATGTGGACGGGATTGATGGATGAGGAACCATAGTAAGGATGACATTTATGACTTGCCTGAGAGACCCAGGAAACACTTGGGTGTTTGGCAGTTTACTGATGTATACAGACTAAGTGCCAAAGATATAGCATCTATTACAGGCCCCCAGTGGAGAATAACGACATGCTTTATTAAGTTATTGTGTCATCTGGACACTGGTAGCCTTAAAAAACTTTGAGAAAAAGAAGTTGCCCAGGGAGCTTTTATCTCATAATATGCCCTTTGATATGTAGCTTATGGTTCAGTGGTTAGCACAGACATTGTGCATTTGAGTCCAGAGGCTGCTTTTCTGCCTCTCAAGACTAAGCTTGGCCAGTCTTTCCGTGAATGCACACAGTCAGGACCAGTCTTCAGGAAGATTGGGTCATTAGTAAGGTTGATCTTCATATCCCCCAGGTCCTGGTCCAGTGTGCCTGAACCTCCCCATGACCCTTTTAGCTTGCCACCGAGATGTTGCCTCGTTTTAATGTCACAAGAAAGATCCTCAAGCCTTTTGGGAATAGCTCATTACAAGGGATTCTGAAGTCATCGTCAGAACCATTGCTCACTGCACATCAGTGACTATTAAGAGAAAAGAACACATGAACCAAACATGGTGTGAAGCTGGTTGCAGCCAAAGCAGTGTTGACAAGCAATATTTAAGGCAGATCTGGGCAGGAGTCAATCACGGTCCACTTAGTGGACCATGACACTTGAAAAAGTATCCCTTGTGCTGAAAAATTCTGTCCAGGCCAGATTTAAAGCTGCAGACTGCCTAGTCACTTGTGATTGGAATAGTCCTGGTTATAACACTTTATTCTTCTTCCCTGTTCTCTCTCATTGTGTCACAGTCAGTCTGAACTTTTGAATTACATGTTAGTCATTTGCACCTTGTGTGCACACATTTTACGTGTGAATATCTAGCCCTATTTTCTGAGAGTAGATGGACATTACTTATTCCATGATGAAGGAATTCCATACATATAATTGGCAGGAAAGGATTACTTTTAAAAGCTTACTCCCTCCTTTTTAAATAAATGGATGTTTCTGAATCACAGTTACAAGGAGAATCAGATGAATGAAGATTAGAGGTGGTTTCTCATCCTCATGTGGCTATAATGGGCTTTTTAGGTTTTTTTCTCAACATCACTTCCCATGCCCTATGCCCCTGGATTGATCTAGAAACCCAGGTGTAAGCCGGTTAGTTTTGGATATTTATCAGTTTCTGATCACATGGAACAATTCATGAATGAGCACCTGTTATAATTTGGAAAATCACACACCAAGAAGAGAACGATTTTTGAGGCTTAGTAGCAAGCTAGAAGAAGAAAAACAGACAAACAAACAAACAAACAAACACGTTTCTGTATTTTTCTGGATATTCTCATATGTAGTTACAAACTATTTTGTTATTGGCCTGAAGATGAAGTTGACACGTGGAGTCAGCAGAAAATTACAGGGACATAGAACTGAAACCACTAGATAGTTTAATCCCAAAGCCTGCCTTACTTCTCCACTTCCAATTTTGTGAACCAATGAAAATCCTATTGTTCATGCTCTTGAACTGGACTTTTTCTTACCTTCAGCCAAATTCCTCTTGGCTAACACTCATGGAATAAGTACGTACCTGGTGTTGGGATCTACACTGAGCACCCAGCTGATTTACAGGAGTGTGACCTCTGTGACAGCCTGTGATGGTGCAGTTGACACACATATATGTCACATTTCTTCCTCCCACTGACGAGGCAGAGGCTCCCTCCTTCTCAGGAAATCTATTTCACCCATTCTTGGCTGCTCTACTTAATATAACACGAAGCCTCTTCCCTCTTCTCCATACCCTGCACCCAATTCTGATTGGGCTAGGACTAAGTAGCTGACTCAGAAATAAGCTGGGCTCAGTAGACGGATTTTGTCTTATGAACCTGATACAGAAATTGTTGGTTGTTTGAGAGTGCTTTAACGGGAAATTTGGATGGATTGCAAATGCAGGTGGCCGTTTTTGTGCCATGTGCATACCGAAGTCTAGAAATCTGTTTGGCAAAAGCAAAGTGGGAAAGAGGTATGAAGAGAAGTATCCCAGTATACAGACATCCTGCTGCCTGGTTTGGGTCACTTGTGGGGCCTGACCCTAACTTCCTGAGACTAATTTGAGTTCGTCTCCCTTCTTAAATAGCTCTAAAGCCAGAGTGTCCAGCCTGCGGCCCCTGGGTTATATGTGGCCCAAGATGGCTTTGAATGTGGCCCAACATAAATTTGTAAACTTTTTTAAAACATTATGAGATTCTTTTTTTTTTTTTTTTTTGCCAATTTTCTTTTAGCTCATCAGCTGTCCTTAATGTTAGGGTGTTTTATTTGTGGCCCAAGACAAGTCTTTTAATGTGGCCCAGGGAAGCCAAAAGATTGGATCCCCCTGCCCTAAAGGGTTTCTATTTTCTGTGACCAAAGAATGTTGGCTGAGACAAGAAACGGTTGTTTTTATCTCGGTTTATACATGATGCTACTGAAGATGAGAAAGGTTAACTGAGGCTGATTTGTAGCAAGTTGGGAGACAGCCTTAATTTCCTTACTTTATAACCTTTAGGTTGTCTGTTTGTTTGTTTGTTTGTTTGTTTGTTTGTTTGTTTGTTTCACTTGCTGAGTAAGTGACCAAGAAAAATAATTCATTTACTTTATTCCTAAAACATTTTGTGACCATTGCCCATCATGTATCAGAGAAAGAGAATTAATGTTGAGCTGCTTTTTAACATCCTTGACCAAAATTAAATGGGTTACAAACTGCCAGGCTGAAAACTCAGAAGTAAATTGCATAATAATCACTATCGGTTTGTTTACTTAACTGATACACAGAATCTTCTTTAAATTATCCAGTACTTGCTGGCCTTGGCAGTATTACTGCAATTAATATCTATAAATAAATAAATGCTGATCTGCATACCAGGGTACTCCTACATAGTTGCCACCCCATTGAAAAGCCTGTGTTCTGACCGAGAAACTTCTAGACCTCCCATCTTACCTCAGTGCAGCTGCTCAGGAGGATAACTGCATTTTATTTTTTGCAGTGACCCCCCCCAAGAGCCCCCCAAATTAATTTTAGCATATGACACATAGCTTCCGATTTAATGAAAATCCACGGAGCCATTATCTGTGATATGACAGACAGACTGAACTTAGTTATATTGACATGGATGTGAGCTACTGCTGTCATGTTTTACTAGAAAAGGCATCTCTTTAAGAACGATTGCAATGAGCAGACAGATTTGGAAATGCAGCCATGGGGAAATATCTGTGCAATCCAATGGCAGTAGCACCTTTAGGATACCCATCTGATCAGGAACTGAATGCTGTCCTCACTCACCCAAGTCATCACAACTAGACTGTGGGATAATAGCCTTGAATAAGGACGTGTTTGATTATGTATTAGAACAAGAAAAACTTCAAATAATAGAATAATAAGTGTTATCATTGTAGGAATTCCATCTAGTCCTTTTGTCTTTGATGTTGCCCCAAGGTGATAAGTAAAACATGTGTTGTGTAGTACCACTACTTTAAATAAGAGGATTTTTACAATCTTCTGCCACTTCCATGCCCAAATACAGGATGTTAAAAGTCTGACTGTGCTTTCAAGAAAATAGCACTGGTAGAGGAAGCATAAATTTCCCTGCACCCACCACCTTGCTCCCTCCCACCTCCATCCTTTCTTTTTGGGCTTCCAGAGAAAATACTTTAGTCAATATGTCACTAGCCTACCTTTTATTATACTTGTGTAATCTTTCTCTGGGAAGGGTTCTCTTTTTCTCATGACCTCTTCAAGTTAAAAGTAAGGAGTAGCTACTAAAAATAAAAAAGTAAAAAAAAAGCAAGGATTGTGTCATTTTGAAACTTGGATTCTAGTTGATTGGGGTCATATGGAGGAGATTATCACAGGCCATGGCTCAGGCAAGGGGGTAGATGATAGGAGAGGTATTGAGGGCTATTGTCATGGGTTATATGAGCAGGACTGAGTATCTGGCCCACAGTAGAAATAACAGGAATGGAGGAAGAGGACATAGTAATAGGCCATTTTATAAAGACCAGTAAAATGCTTAATATAATATTTTCTCTAATCCAGGAGTTTACTTTTTTTTTTTTTTTTGGTAAAGGGCCAGACAGTAAATCATTTCAGCTTTGTGGGTCAGACAGTTTCTGCCACAATTTTTCAACTCTTCCATAAGGCAACCGTGGTCAATAACATATAATTGGCCGAGGCTGTGTTCTAATAAAACTTTAAATACAGAGAACGGTGGTAACTGATTTGGCTCAAGGGCCATCTAATCACTTGTTTATAAAATTTGTTGTTAAAAATAAGCACTGGTGGGGAAGCAGGGATGGCTCAGTGGGTTAAGCGCTCACTTTGCAGCTCCGGGGACTGGGGATCAAATCCTGGCCCTGGCCCGTGCGGAACCATATGCTGAACTGGGAGCTCCCCCAGTTCAGTTCTCTCTCTGTCTCTGTCTCTGTATCTCTCTCTCTGTCAAAAACAATAAAAATAAATCTTTAAAAATATATAGTCTCAGTATGTATGAGTGTGTTTCTGTTTTGTTTGTTTATTTTGTTTTTTAGATTCAACATATAAGTGAAATCACATTGCATCTGTCTTTGTCTGACATTACTCCACTCAGCACAATACCTGCCAGGT
>PVKE010049431.1:0-11268 GCA_004027555.1 Craseonycteris thonglongyai | reverse complement strand
TTTGAGATTGATGAGTCTATGGATTGCTCCATATTTTCTATAATTTGCTATGATCAGTTTCATCACCCATTGCAATTAGCAGAAATATTTGTCATCTGTACCTAAAGCAAAATTCATGTTTTCTCCATCTTCCTGGGTACAATAAAATTTAGCCTTAATGAGTAACTATTGAAATATCACTTTACATGTAAATATGAATACTCAACCATGACCTTAAGTAAATTCTTAAAGAAGATATAAGAACATATGCAAATGGAAAATAAGCATATAAAATGATGCTCCATATTGTATGTGAGTAGGCAACAAGATTCCATTACACAACTATTAGAACGGGACAACAAGAATTCTCATACACTGCTGGTGGGAATGCAAGATGGTACAGCCACTTTGGAAGACAGTTTAGCGATGTCTTATAAAACTAGACATCGAGAAATCATGTTCCTTGGTATTTACTCAAAGTAATTTAAAACATAGGTTCACACAAAATTCTTCATATGAATGTTCATAGAAGCTTTATTCATAATTACCATAACTTGGGGGCAACCAACATGTCCTTCAGTAATGGATAAATAAACTGCTGTTTATTCAGACTATGGAATGTTATTCAGCACTCAAAATAAATTAACTATCGAGGCAGAAAAACACATAGGAGATACTTAAATGTTTGCTGTTAAGAGAAAGAAACCAAGCTGAGAAGACTACATACTGTTATGATTCCAACTTATATATAATATTCTGGAAAAGGCAAAACTATGGAGAGAATAAATAGATCAGAGGGTTGCCAGAGGGTTAGGTGTGGGTGGGGGAGGATGAACAGCAGAACACAGAGGATTCTTAGTGTGATGAGAATATATTATATGATATTATAATAATGATTTGTACCACCCCATAAAATCTATATCCCAAGAGGAAACTCTAATATAAACTATGGATTTTGGATGATTATAATGCGTCAGTGTAAGCTCATCCTTGGTAAAAAAAAAAAAAAGTACCGGTACCAATCTTGTGAGTGATGTTGATAACGGGTGGGCTATGCGTGTGTAGGGGGCAGGAGGTATATGATAAATATCTGTACCTTCCTCTTAATTTTATTGTGAATCTAAAACTGCTTTAAAAAAATTAAATCTTAAGTTTAAAATAAGAAAAAAAAATAATGCTATTTTTTGTCTTTCAATAAAACAAACCTTTTCTCCAAATTTACCAGCTAATTAAATTAACAACTAAAACGCTAGCCTTTTCTAGAAGCACTAATCACTACACAGCCTAAAAGGCAACATCGTTTCGGGTATAATTACCATTCACCTCATTTAGGGTGCATCCTGAAGGAAAACTACTACAGCTCAAATTGTTATTAAAAATTAATAAGGTAAAGAGAAAAAAACCATGGAGACAGCATTGTATATTTTCATCTTTTTAGTCTTTAGGTGAATCATATCGAAGTTGTCAGTTACTCATCACTCAGTAGTTAAGCCAATATATTATAGAAAACAGGAAGCCTGTTGAAAATAGAGGAGTATAAGACATTTTATTTTCCAAAGACAAAAATGAGCTACCGTTTGCCTGATTAAACCTCTGTCATCTTTCCTAGAAACATAAATAGTAAGCTGCTTTCAATATTTAGCATACTCTCACACTATCATTTCACATCACTGTGATAAAAAAAGACCTCTAAATTATGTAAACAATTTATAAATAACCTCTAAATAAACATGCATATTATGACCATTATTACTTTCTGCACTTTCACTGGAATTCACTTAAATACACCACCAGTAACTTAAAATGTGTCCAAACCTGACACATCGCATTGTTTCTTTTTTTTTCTTCCAATCTCAATCCTTTAGACATTACCTGACATTTGCTGTTTGTAGTTTTAGGTACTCTATTGTATAATTTATTGTATAATTTATAGCATTCAGATTTTGTTTAATAAATATTTTAAATCTAAGCTATTATTAAAATGTGGGTCACTTTGATTGACATTGGCTATTTATTTAAAATATGATGGCATCTTCTTTTAGGGACTGTATTTCTTTTGGAATGAACACATTTTACTTTTCCGGTGCCTTTTCATTTTCTTTTTTGCATGTTACCAATTATGGCCTCCTTTGGGTCATAACATAAATCTAGGAAAATCAATGCTGCAGCTTGATTACTACTTGCTATCACGTCTGTGACTTGGTCAGGTATTTCTCAAATTTTGCATTACTGATATAGTTCTATTATAGTAGTGTATTAAAATGCCCTGCCTGTAGACAAAGTTAACATAAGAAGCTTTGAAGTCCATCTTCTACAGATTGTTAGCTGAAGTCAATTGACACAGATCTCTCATTTCTTCGGGATTGAAATGTGCCATTTTGAGTGATGGTTCTATCTGCTGTTATGTACCTGCTTTCTGGAACTCATCACTGCTTATTGGCATCCTCTCCTTGGTGACTCCTATACTTAAAGCCGATCTCTTGTCACTGACTCACTAGGTTAATGATTTTGTTTCAGAGCTTTGTTTTCTTCCTAATTGTATGAAACACTTTAAAAGCCTTCATGCTGAAGGTTAATATAAATGTTTAGGTAAGTTAAGATATAAATCTGGGAAAGGATACTAATATGAGCATTACAAACATTAAAAGTTTCTGGTCTTCAAAGTTAATGTAGCATTATATTTCACAACAGATTTTATCTTATTTTAGCAATGTTGAGCCCAAAATCATTAGCCAAGATAAATCTCAGGCTGATTAATTAAATTAATAAAATATTAGACTCTATGTATATATGAATATATAACCAGGAAATTTGAAAAGAATAGAAAAGTGAAGAGCCCACTGTGTAGTTGCTGTAAGCTTGTCTTGTTCTTTTGTATGTAGTTCACTCAGAAGTGAAACTGGGCCAGCATCAATGAGATTCAGCTTTATGGTGGTCTTGTAACTTGGTTAAGTATGGCATCTGAATGTGTGTGTGCACATGTGTATGAGTGTCTGGAGCAATTACAATAAATATAAAAGACATGAATAGTAACATCTTGCATAAAATTTCATACTAAACATTAGCAGTTATTGATATTAATGTTCTATTCATTTCCATACATGTAATTTTGTTGGACAAAAGGAATAGTTCAGCCCAGTTTCAATAAAAACTATAGGAGAATATGCTCACTTATGTGCTTGGAATATGCAAGGAAAGCTAGCACGCCTCACCAACCAATAAATTTAATAAAGATAAAAAAAAGAAAATCATAGTAAAGTCCCAGACTGGTACAAAAAGTAAGTTGAGCTTTTGCATGATAATGCATATTGGAAGTTCAATGAAATTAATATTCCATTTATAGTATAATATATAAAATATTTAAATTCTGGGCATAAACTTCTAATGATAAAATAAATAGAAAGAAAAATAACTGGAAAGTTATACTCTAAAATTGATTGTATTGACCATAATAAAGATAATATTTCCTTATAAAATGTTTAAAAAAAAGGAGAAAATTGGGGAAACTTTCCATATTATAGGTACAAAACAGCAAACATAATTTAATGATATGGAGGAAAAAATGGACAGGTTTTAGAGGAAAGATGTCAAAATGACTCATGGATATACTGACATAAGATATTTGGCATGCCTATACTTAAAGTGAAAATTCTATTTATTATGACTTATTGATTGAATTACAAAGCTTAGAAATACCTCTCACTAGAGCTTTGTTTCACTTGCTTGCAAATTATGATTTATGCAAAAACAAACAAAAACATTTAAAAGGAGCAAGAAAACAGTAAAGGGAAACAGTAAATTGTTCAATACTTAATCCATGGGCATGTAGCCAACTGTCAACATAAAAGTACTACAAAGAAAATCTCAATACATTATGAGAAATAATAAGTAGATAGCATTTACTAAGATTTTAGAGAAAACTATTATTCAAGAAAAATATAAATTTCTATAATAAGTTTTATTATAATATATCTCAGTAAGAGACAAAAATAGTACTTGGTATTTCTGGCAGCGAGTAAGGAAGAGATACTTAATTCACTTAATCAAATTTTTCATCTGCAAACATGATTTTATGATAGGGAATATAGGTTCTTAAATATCCTAGCACGATGTCATTGAACATTCCTATTTAATACCAGTATCTGCAAAGAAATTGTGTTAATGAGCTTCTTTAAGTTACTATAAATAAATGAATCAAAAAGGTTTATTCATCTGTTGTAATTATTTTATGACGAAATATTTTAAAGCTAAAGCCAATTACATTTTCAGTAGCTTATCACAGAAATTATACGAAGAATCAGGCCAGTCTGTAATGATTTTGCTAAAAGAGTGCTTAAAATATTTCTAACAGCATTATATTACCTGGATTACTATGACTTTGTTAAACTATGGGCTAGGAAAATACATCTTTTTTTAATTTGGGTAATTAATTAATTGTTCATTAACTCAATGATATTAGTAATTTAATATTCATTCTACTCATTGAAGCCATAGAAATTCCAAGAACATATTTTGTTCTGAAATACTGAATGATAAAGCAGGGGTACTGGATAATTTCTTCTTAAAAAGACAAAAAAAAAAACCCAAAAAAAGGTTAAGGATCAGCCTTTTCTTTTCTTAAATATATTTTTATTTATTTTTGACAGAGAGAGAGAGAACTGAGCTGGGGGAGCTCCCAGTTCAGCATATGGTTCCCAGCCGGGTGGGGCCGGGATTCGATCCTCTGTCCCTGGCGCTGCAAAGTGAGCGCCTAACCCACTGAGCCATCCCGGCTTCCCCGGATCAGCCTTTTCTAAACAGATGTTGCTTGTTTCAATGTGTTTCTCAGCGGCGATTATGTTTACCATTAACAATCAAATAATAACTTTTATTTATTTATAGTTAGATGAAACTGATACACAATTCCTCCATCAATCAAACTGTTAGAGGACAAATGTGTCCCAGGTAAGCACGTGCCCAGCTGAAGTAGGGCACACTTCTGTACAGCCCCCTGGGATGAGGTGGCATTGGGGCACAACTCGGATTTCCTTGGTATTGCTGTGAACCTTAGCAAATAGGAAATAGTGTTGGAGGGAAAAAGCGACCCTGGTCTAGAGAAGTGCTACATTCCTATATCTAGGCTGTTGTTTCCTGAAGTGAAGAAATACAGGATAAGGGAGAAGCAGTAGCTAACATGACATTTTCCCACACAATAAGGCGATAGACATGACCCGGGTTACTTCTATTTGATTCCCTGTCATCGTTATCAAATTTCTCATATCCCTACCATTATGAACACATTGTTAGAAAAACAACAACAACAATAAATCTCAGTTTTCTGAATCAATACAAAAATAAATTACTGACACTTTTCCCTTTATAACGATATATATAATAATACATAAGCCTGTTATGTAATGCAGTAAATTTTATAGAAAATGCATTTCAGAAATGCATCTGTGATCATTGGATAAATTCACTTATATTCATGTGTCAAAGCAAAACATATTAAATATGTGGTTATATTTTAAATTTCTAAAACTGGAGAGTTTAACTCTACTACAAACCCTTATGAAACTCTTGTTCTTAACCTGTATTCCTTCCTTCCTTCTTTCCTTCCTTCTTTCTTTCCTTCCTTCCTTCCTTCCTTCCTTCCTTCCTTCCTTCCTTCCTTCCTTCCTCCCTCCCTCCCTCCCTCCCTTCTTACCTCCCTCTTTCCCCTGGTCCCTCCCCTTCTTTCCTTCCTTTTTCTTTTCATCATGTGGTAAGAACACTAAACTAGATCTACCCATTAAATATTTAAGTGCATAATAGAGTATTTTTAACTATAGACACTATATGGTACAGCAGCTGTCTAGAGTATATTCACCTTAAATAACTGGAATTTCATACCCACAGATTTACTCCCATTTTCCCTCCCCCTCAGCCCCTGGAAACCACCATTCTACTCTTTGCTTTTATGAGTTTGACTATTTTAGATACCTCATGTAAGTGAAATCATTCAGCATTTGTTCTTTGACTTATTTCTCTAAGCATAATATCCTCCAGGTTAATTAACATTGTTACATTAACAGTATTTTCTTCTTATTAAAGGATAAATAATATTGCATTGTATGTATTTTATAGTACCGTACATTGTCTTTATCCATTCATCTGTCAATACACTTTAAGATTTTTTACATATTTTGGGATGTGGCCAACAGGTATATGAAAAAGTGCTTAGTGTCAGTAACTATCAGATAAATGCAAACTAAAATTACGATAAGAATCAACTCACACCTGTTAGTGTGACTGTTACCAAAAGCATGTAATAAGCGTTGGAGAGGATGTGGAGAAAGTGAAATTTTTGTGTAATGTTGAGAAAATGTAAAATAAAAAACAGTGTGGAGGTTCCTTATAAAATTAAAAATGAAACTACCACATGACCCTGCAATCCCACTTCTAGATATATATGCAAAATATTTGAAATTAGGGTCCCAAAGAGATATATACTATGGGAAACAGTATGTTTTTAAAGAATTATAGAAATCATTACCATTGTCGTGGTAATCCATATTGGTGAGTATCTTGACTCAAAGTCCATATTTATTTGCATATAATTTAATATTAGAATTGAAATGATTGAATCTGTGTCTGAATGAGTTATATCTGTCTCAAATGGCTTAATTTGTTTCTGCAGTTTTAGAGGTACGTGTGTGTGGGTTATTAAATTAAGTTCAGATAGTTACGCCTTAGGCATTTTTTGATTTATTAGATACAGAGACATTAGTAAATTTCTATTTTTCTATGGAGAAATTTTATAATATGTGATATATATATATATATATATATGAAACAATAAAATTTTAAGTATGTACCATATGTATCATGAAATTTCTACATAAGCAAATATAAATTTAACCTATCTGTTAAGTAAGTATACTAAATCAAATAATAGTTTGATATTTTGTCCAATATGGGGAGATGCCAGGCTTACTCAGCAGGCTGAATGCTTGCCTTGCAATTGTGAGGTTCAAGGATCAAATCCCGGCCTGGCTTGTGCTACCCCATGTGATGAATGAATCGCAGTGCAGCTGGTAGTGGCTTGGGGGTGAAGGTTCTCACCTTCTATGCCATAGGCCTCCAGGTCAGTTTCCACCCAGCATGGCCCCACATCCACCCGTGTGGAATGAAACCATGTCACAACTAATGATGTGCAACTATGGAGACTGCTTTGGGGCCCTACCCCTTCTCTGCCTCACCTCTGTCAAACACAATAAATTGAACCTTAAAAAAAAAAAAAGAATTAACTTACTAAGGCTTATTAACTTGGAACATTTTATGATTTTTCCAAATTTTTAGTTAAAAACATTCTTTGAAAAAAAAAGAAAAGATTTATTTTTATTGGTTTTTGACAGAGAGACAGACAGAGACAGAGAAAAGGGGGAGGGTCCAGAGCAGTCTCCATAGTTGACAGCATTAGTTTTCCATATAGTTTCACTCCACAGGTGGGCTCAGGGCTGTGAGGGCAGGAACTGGGCCGTGAGCTTCCTGCATAGGCCCCGGCAAGAACTGAACTGGGGGCACAGCCCAGTTCAGCATATGGGTCCTTCTGGGCAGGAGCCAGGATTCGATCCTCTGGGCTCTGGGGCTGCAAAGCGAATGCTTAACTTGCTGAGCCATCCTGGCTTTTCCTAAAAACATTCTTTGATTAATTAGTTTTGTATTTTTTAAGTATGGATTTAGACCAAAAAAAGGAAGATTTTAATGTGAAATAGTATAATGAACATGCACATCATGTCATGCTAAAATTTCCCTTCTTGTAAATAGGTGTGTTTATAAATTTTCTTTCTGTGTAGAGTAATTAAAGGTTGTAAATTAAAAATTAAAATTATAGATTGAATTGTAGATTAAATATTTTCTGGTAGATTAAGATAGATATATTTCTTATTGGTTTACTTATCCAGTAGATATTTCCAAAAATGACAGACATAGTTTAATTTGTTCTATAAACACACAAAACCAACATTGCTTAGAAAAAATAGACGTAAGCAGTCCTGATTTTTTGCACAATAGTACAAGGAGGCTCCAGCTCCTGCATGTTGGTATATATACTCTTGTGTGGGAAATATACACAGAGAAAAAAGATAAACAATTTTCATAAAGAGATGTCAATGCAATCTCCTTAGTATTGATTTTAAAGATTTATTTTTGTTGTTTTTGACAGCGAGAGAGAGAGATACAGAGACAGAGAGAAAGAGTAGGGCCCAGAGCAGTCTCCATAGTTGCACATCTTTGGCTTTTCCACATAGTTTCATTCCACAGGTGGGTGTGGGGCTGCACAGGGCAGGGACTGGGCCGGGGTCTCACCCTGTTGAGAACTGCACTGGGGGCACTCCCCAGTTCAGCATATGGGTCTACATGGGCTGGGGCCAGGATTCGATCCTCGGTCCCTGGGGTTGCAAAGTGAACGCTTAACCCGTTGAGCCATCCCAGCTTCCCAGTATTGATTTTAAAAGATTGTGACAGTGGCAATAATTTCTCTTTTAGAAATACAGAAAACATAAATAAATAAAAGAGGCAGTGTCAGCTGTTGAAAGAGAGTAGGCATCAGAGAGGGGAGACAAAATTGGCTATGAACGATCCCAGTGATGTACTCCAGAAGTTGAAGTGATATTTAATCCCTGTGACTCAAAGCAAATGTCCAAAACAAGTTTTTGGGTTTTTGTTTGTTTGTTTTTTGTTTAGAACTGAACTTGGGGCCTCACCGCATTCGGGAAGCACACCCCAGTTCAGCATGTGGGTTAACCTGGGCCGGAGCCGGGATTCGATCCTCGGCCCTCGGGGCTTCAAAGTGAGCGCTTAACCCACTGAGCCATCTCAGCTTTCCCAAATGTCCAAAATAAGTGACAGCACCACATGTTCATCATTCCTACTAAAGTTTTCATGCCACATGTCCTTGCTAAGGGAAGGCTGGTCTGAATGGTTCCCCTCCAGAGTTTACATATTGAAGCCTTAACACTCAGCATGACTTTATGTGGAGATAGGAACTTTAAAGAGGTAATTACAGTTAAGTGAGATATCGGTGTAGGCCCTAACCCAGTATAACTGATGTCCTTATTAGAAGAGGAAGAGACACCTGGCATGTGTGCACAGAGAAAAGGCCATGCAAGAACAAGTGAGCCATATGCAAGCCAAGGAGAGAGGCCGCAAGAGAAATGATATCTGCCAATACCTCGATCTTGGACTTCCAGGCTCCAAAACTGCTGAAAAATAAATTTCTATTGTTTCTGTCACTCCGTTTGTGGTGCTTTGTTGTAACGTCCTAACAAATCAATATAAATACTGCAGCTATAATTTTATAAACCACAGTGTATAGTCATCATGTCTTATTGGTTATCAAATAGTAATTATTAATAAAAACTTCTCTTAAATATCAACTTGACATAAACTATAAGCCAACATCATTAGTGAAAGAACTCACTTCTGTTTACATGTAACTGTGCAAGAAACTTCACCTGGGGTTATATCGGTATTTTTGCTCTGACGGGAATGGGAATAGAAAAACCAATCACTTGAACATACTCTGGATCACGTTGCCTATGTTCGAATACCAGAGTGGTTCATTATTAGCTAGGTTACTTTCGACAAGTCACTTAATCTTGCTGTGCCTCAGTTTCTACATATGTAAAATGGTGATAATAATAGTTATTATAAACATTTATAAAATGATTTGTATAAGGAGCTTAGAACACACTGTTCCTGGCCCTTAAAAATTCCTCACCCATTCTTAACTCTCTTTCCTTCTTTCCTCCTTTTCAGTCATTCTTGACTCTCCCTACACCCTAGCATTTTCCATCATTACACCCTCAGTTTAAGTAGATGGTCAGTATTCTTTAAACATAAAGGTAAATTCTCTTCATTCCCTGTCCCCCCCAACCCCCCCCCCCTCCACACACACACACACACAAATTTCCATTAAGTTGCTTCCATAGAAATAAATCCAGTTGGGAAAAGCATTAATAGTGTTCTCCCTACATACCTTAAACCTATACAATATTGTATACCAAGTATATCTACAAAAAGCTGAAAGAAAAAAATGAAACAAATAAAGATAGCTTAATCAACTGAGAATCATTAATGCCAATATTGTTTGGGAGAATAATTTAAATAAATATAATATTGGTAATGTCCTCTATAGAAACTTGCCTGTGTTTTTTCTCAATTAATATAATAGAACACAAATAAGCAAAAATCCAATAATTGGCATTTGATAATGCTTTTTATCTACAGGACATATAGTGGTATTTCTAGTTCTCACTGCACCAATCATATTAATATATCTGTCTGAAGGAATCTGATGAATGTAATTGTTCTTTTATTAAATTAAATTGCTTTGGTAGTCCTTGGGCCCTGTGAGATCATGGATGAGAGGCCACATGAAAACATCTCCAAGGCAAAAGCAGACATACAGTTGAATAAAGTTAGACTCTAAGAGCTGGGAGCACTTAAGAGTTTGAGCAAAATAAACCATGTATTGTTAATGCTGAGAAGCCAAGCCATAAACTATGAGAATTGCTGATGCTAGCACTTATTTTTAAAGGCATTACAACACATATTTATAAAGGAAGTGTCATTGTCTTAATATTTATATTAATGATTATTTTCTCAGTTTATACTAAATGTGCAAATTATTATTTTTTATGGCAAGTGGGGAGTAATAAAGCAGCCCTTGGACAGGCAGAACACAAAGGCAGTAGGCCTGAGCATAGAATACTTAAATTGCTAGGCATTAAGAAACAACAGCATCTATTGCTATAAAGAAGAACAGAAGTAATTTCCTCAGAGTAATGGATTACTGGAAGCCATTTTCTGATTATACTAAAGAAAAAAAAATCAAACATTTGCTAGGGTATTATTTGTTGTTAAAATAAATTGTGTACCAGCAACAGAACAACTTTAAAAGAATGTTAATTCCTGAAAATCAGAAGACCTGCCCAATGAATTTTGAATGATATAAAAGCCCTCAAAGTGCAACATCAGAACCTGGGAAGCACATGGGAAAGCTCAAGGTTGATGGAATCAGAATAATTATAATCTCTGGTCACATCTAATTTTATAAAATTCTTTGTAGCAAAGAATTATAAATTAATAATACGTTTGCATTTTATATCATACTTATACAAGTATTCAGATTATTTTCACTATTTTTGATTCAATCGTTCTTCTTAACTGTATAATACCTGAGGTTAAAGATGCTTCTATTTCAGTGATATATAAACTTGAAGAAGCTATGGATTTATTTGATAGTCTATTTATATATCTATCTAT
>PVKE010049430.1:0-11269 GCA_004027555.1 Craseonycteris thonglongyai | reverse complement strand
AAAAAGAAAATGCAATGGGACCAGGAAGGTCTTGAGACACCTTACCTCTATCAGGGGTCTCCAAACTGTCCAGCCACATTAACTATCAAACAGCAGTTTGGGGGCCGACTACACACTCGAGGTCCAAATAAAAAAGAATCAAAACATAGATGTTGTTTTTAATTATTTATTTAATATTATTTTATTCAGATAAAAAGGTTTCCACAGGCTGGATGAGAGGGCCTTGTGGGCCGAAGTTTGGAGACCCCTACAGTATTCAAGTGCAAAGGCCTGCTTTGGAACACTGGGTGGGCTACAGAAACTTTAAGTTCTTCCTTCATAATATTCAGGCAGGCATGTAATCAACATTAGAGCATGTAACTAAGGTGTTTAGACAGGGCACAGACTGGAAGAAAATATTTACAAAAGATGTGTCTGACTGTTAACCAAAATATGCAAAGATCTCTTAAAACCCAACAGTAAGAAAACAATAACTCAAATTTTAAAAATGGGCAAAAGACCTAACAGATGCCTCACCAAAAAAGATATGCAGATAGTCAATAAGCATATAAAAAGATGTGCAACATCATGTCATAGGAAATTATAAATTAAAATAATGAAATACCACTACATACCTATTAAAATGGTTAAAATCTTAAACACTGACAATACCAAGTGCTGACAAGGATGTGGAGCAACAGGAATATCATTTACTGTTGGTGGGAATGCAAAATGGTACAGCCACTTTTGAAGACAGTTTGGCAGTTTCTTACAAAACTAAACATACTCTTACTGTACAAGGCATCAATCATGCTCCTTGGTATTTTTCCAAAAAAGTTGAAAACTCATGTACACACGAAAACATGCACACACAGAGGGTTATAGAAGCTTCATTCATCACTGTCAAAACTTGGAAGCAAACAAGATGACCTACAATAAATGAATGAATAAAATGTAGTATATCCATACAATAGATTATTTAATGCTACAAAGAAATGCTAAAAAGAGATAAGCTATTAAGCCATGAAAAGACGTGGAGGAAACTTAAAATCATATTATTAAATGAAAGAAGCCAATCTGAAAAGGCTACATACTGTTTAATTTCAACTATATAACATTCTGGAAAAGGCAAAACTAGGAAGACAGTTAAAAGATCAGTGGTTGCCAGGAGTTTGGCAGAAGAAAGGGATAAATTAATGGAGCACAAGGGATTTTTAGAGATGTGAAACTATTTTGTGTAAGGATAGATACATGTCACTATACATTTTGTCCAAACCCATAGAATGTACAATCCTAAGAGTGAATCTTAACATAAACTATGAATTTTGGTTGATAATGACATATCAATGTTGGTCCATAGATAGTAATAAACACACAACTTTGTTGCAAGATATTGATGGTGGGGGAGATTGGCTAAGGGGAAGGGCTAGATGGGAACTTGGTACTTTCCACTCAATTTTGTTATGAACCTAAAACTGCTCTAAAAAAATATTTTAATATAAAAAAAGGAGTGGTGGGGTTGATGCAAAGATCCTATAGGTGTTCAAGTTGGAAAGCCCTATTCTAGAGGACTGGGTGGGCTAGAGAGAGCATTTAAGCTCTCACAATTCTCACGCAGGCATTTGATCAACATTAGAGCAGGTAACTAATGTGTTCAGCAAAGTTTTAGGCTCCCATAGGGTTGCTAACTTGAGCCCTGTCCAAGAAATACATACGGAAAATTTGATGGCAATTCTTTGCCCCTCTCCCACTTAAAATAATAATAATAATAATAATTTCAAAGCATCCATGTTTCTTTGTGTAACTCTAGACATAAAGGCCTGACTTTGCCTTTTGGAAAAAAGACCTTGGTCTTTCATTCTGGAGTAGGGAAGGAGTTAAACAACTGCTTGAGATGACATTGGAAAAGTAAGAAGCCTCATCAGGAAGCTTAGATTGAATCCTAATGGAGCGCAGAGCCATAAAAGTCTGGAAGCAGAAAAGTGACATGACCAGATTTATGTTTTTAAAGATCACTTCAATGACTGGGTTGAGGATTTACACTGGAGGCTGTCCACTGCTATGAGTGAACCTGCCCATAAGCAGCAGCCTCAGGGAAAAGACTTCTGCTCCCAAATGTCTTCTACCTGCCACACTAACAATCTATCACGTCTCATGATGACTGTTTGAGAGCAATACAATAAAAGACTGAAATTCTTGCTCTGATTTCAATGCAATACTGTTCTAGCACTAAATCACATGGTCTTACAGCCATCCATTATAAAAACAATCTCATTAGTGGTGTTTATATCTGAAAGACAGAAACAGAATTCAACTTTAGTTTGTTATTTAATAAACTTAATTTTATACTTGACATCAGGAAAACAACATAATGCGACGCAGCAATGTAGTATTACTTTAGCTGTTACAGGCTAATGAGGACAAAGGCTGCTGTACAACATGTGAATATGCACTCATATCAAATGAAGGCTGCATGATGTCACAACAGAAAATCCAAAGTCAGGTTCACAGTGGTCCTAATGTTCCCAGTTCAATAAAAGTGGAAGTTTATTTTAAAACAAACTGAACAATGGACAATCATATTTAAAGTAATGTGAATGAGTCGTTTGAGTGTTTATTTCTTCCAATAATCTAATAGAAAGTTCTGGGCTAAAACTAGACATTTTTAATATCTGTAATACTGAACTTGAAGTTCAAAATTTTTTTATTTTTATTTTTTACTGCTTTGAGAGGAGAGGGAGAGTGAGAGGGGCGGTGGGGGGAAGGGCTCAGAGCAGTCTCCATAGTTGTACATCGTTAGTTGTGACATGGTTTCATTCCACACGGGTGGATGTGGGCCACACTGGGCTGGAACCGAACCTGGAGCCTCCAGTGTAGGAGGCGGGAACCTTTGACACCCAGCCATCCCTGGTGGTTACCACTTGCACCACAGTTCAGCATATGGGGTTGCACGGGCTGGGGTTGGAAACTGAACCCCAGACCTCATAATTGCAAGGCAAGCGCTCAACTGCCGAACTATCTTGGCATCCAAAGTCCAGACATTAATTCCTAATTCCAGCAATAATTGGCTTATATATTCATCTGATGCAGATTTAAGTAACACTAACTTAACTATAAGGGAACAATACAGTTTTATGAAGATATCAAGTGACATCTCATTAAATTGACATTAGAGGAATGCTCTCTTGCAAGGTTTGTGAAGTATTATGTCTAATTATCCCAAACAAGTAAACAAAGCCTTGAAATTATTAATATCACTTTGTATTTTTGCTGTAACAAGCTTAAATGAACTGGTACTCTCTGCATATGTTAATATTACTAAAACTAAATTACATGAGCAGATTAACTAGTGAATTTAAACTGGGACATATTTTCCTACTTTTCTCCAACATTGGTAATTGTAGTTCAGCAAAGCAACATCATTCATCAGAGTCAATTAATATCACTAATGTGAACTGTTCTGAGTGTATGGTTATTTAATATATAAGTTTATTCTGGTTTTATGTTAATAAGCATAAGAAGCTTATAAATAACTCATTCATTTAAGTAACATTTCAATAAAAAATAACATCATCAATGAGAAGGCTTTTTTTCTGATTAAAACAGGATGAACAAAATTAAAAGGTAGAATAAACATTACTCAATTTTAGGAAATAGTTCTACCAAACTCTCCTTCTTGCTTAAGTTAAATTGGTTTTGTTACATGAAGCCAATAAAATCCTAATTAATACCCTACCACTAGTGTTATAAGAAATACTTGTATTTACATACACTTACATGGACCTAAGAAGGTGTTTTAGTGTAGTGTGAACATAAAGGGATTACACTGAATGCATTCCGCAGATGCCTTTTGTTATTTTAACACAATTTGTCTTGGATATATTGTTGCAATATTTTTTAACAGGACTTCCTTATTGTTTTTTAACCGGCAGCCATTTTTCTGTCACCTTTGGTGGCAACATTAGGAGTGAAGACCTTCTACTCCCAAGACGGCACAATGTCTTTTTAGAATGTAAGTCTGCAAACAGCACAAAGCACAAGAGTGTTAAAGAACTTCAAAGACTCCAAATAAATTCAAGCAAAGATGGAGCTGCCTTCAGCACCTATAACAATCTTTCACTTGAAAAAACAGACAAAGAAATACAGGTTAGGAGGGGGGAGTTTCTCTAAATGTCAAGGTTTGAGTGAATCTGGGAATACCCTTGTTGACCACACTGCACAGTAAGTGGAAAAAGCCCCAGTGACTTTCATTTCCCCTAAATGATTTCACAGGCAATATTCTCGATTGTTCATGCAAATTTCACTGCTTAAATTGAGGGTCCTGAACATTTTTCAACCTGATAAAGCCTATGGATACTTTTTCAGAATAATGTATTTAGCTTCTAAAATAAACTGTATAGGATACTAAGGAAATCAATTATACAAAAATATAGCTATCAAAATAGTAAAAGAATTAACTTTGTGATATAGTAATTCATGTAGCTCTTGTATTAATTAACACACTAAATAACAAGTCAAGTGGCAATATCATAACTACTATAGATTAAAATAGGGTAAAAACTATATTTTAATGTATCTGCAGTCATGAAAACATCTGCATTTCTACTGGTAACAAAGTCACAGTATAATTAGTACTGCTGTGGTTTCTTGTCTACATTTATAAATGATGGAAATGCTAAATTCCAGTTGGAGGGTGGTGAAAATAACGGTGCTTCATTCATTATTTATATTAGTTTCCTTGGTGTATTAGCTTGCCAAGGCTGCCATAACAAAATACCCCATATTTTGTTAAAATATCCCATGTTTATTGGCTTAAACAATAGAAATTTATTTTTTCACAGTTTTGCAGGCCAGAAGTCCAAGATCAAGGTATTAGCAGGGCTGGTTCCTTCACAGGGAGAATCTTCCCTGCCCCTTTACTAGCTTCTAGACTGCTGGCAATGCTTGGCTTGTAGCTGCATCACTCTCATGCAACTTTGTGTCAAAATTTTCTTCTTCTTACAAGGACACCAGTCATATTGGCTTTAGGACCCACCCAAATCCAGTATGACCTTATCTTAATTACATCTGCAAAGACCTCATTTCCAAATACAGTCACATTCATTAGCTGTAGGTAAACACAAATTCTAGGGGGAACACTATTCATCCCAGTACCCTATCCAAGTTCACACTCCCTGGTTTCAGGGGCATTAGTACTAAGTCTGAAAGGGAGAAATTATCATTTTTTTTAATGCTAGTGGTTATTGTGTTGGAGAGTGAAATTATGGAATTTGTTTTTCTTATCTCTATTTTCAGAATGTTCTAAAACATGATTATATTACTTTCAGGATAAAAATGAATGAAGAAGGGATGACAGGATAGTGGAGCAGATTGAGTGCTTGTCTTGTAACTGCAAAGTCCAGGGATTAAATCCCCGCCCTGGTCCATGCAAACCCATATGCTGATCTGCAGCACAGCTGGTAACTACCAGGATGGTGACGAAAGTTCTCACCTCTCATGCGGGAGGCCCTCAGTTTGGTTCCCACCTCCCGTGGCCCAACATCCACCTTGGGCACGTGAGTTTCCATGGGTGGGGACCAGGATTCATACCCGAACCTCGCAGTTGCAAGGCAAGCACTCAGCCTGCTGGGCTATCCCACCATCCCTATATGCTATCAATTTTAAGAGTTGGCAACTTTTTAGATAATTTTCTTTGAAGGTGGCCTTGGAAAATTTCATCAGCATAAAGGCAAAAGGAGGTCTGGGCAGGTAAAAGGGGTCAGGATCCTGCTTTTTTTTATTTTTGGTGTTTTGTTTTGATTTTTGCGATTTTATTTTATTAAATTTATTGCGGTGATGTTGGTTAGTAAAATTATATACTTTTCAAGTGTAAAATTCTATAATACATCATCTATGTGTTACACTCTGCGCTCACCACTCACAGTGCATTCTCCTTCTGTCATGAGGCTTCTGGTTTTAAACATCTGTGAAGGTGCAGATTAACCTGAAAAATCTCTCTCCAGGAAAAACAGCTGTTTAATTCTTTTAGTATAAGAAGAACATGATCAAAGTCTTATAGACTTAAGGCATCCTTGGATAAATACCGTATTTTCCGGCGTATAAGACCACTGGGCGTATAAGACGACCCCCTAATTTTACAGTTAAAACATAGGTTGAGGCCTATATTCGCTGTATAAGACTACCCCCCACTTCTGAGGCTGTAGTCTTATACAGCGAATATAGGCCTCAACCTATGTTTTAACTGTAAAATTAGGGGGTCGTCTTATACGCCCAGTCGTCTTATACGCCGGAAAATACGGGTACAAACTACAAATGCCATATAACAATGAAATTAAAAGGCAGTTATCAACACACCTCATTTAAAAGAGGTAAGTACCCATACACTTATTGCCAATGAATTTTTGATAAGACCATCAAGTAGTACTTTTAAAAAGGAAATAACAGTCTTTTTAACAAATGGTGGTGGGACAACTGGTTTTCCACATAGAAAAGAATCAAGTTGGGTCCCCTACTTCATACCATATATACAAATTACTCCCAACTCTATTAATGACCTAAATACATGTGCCAAGACCATAAAACTATTAGAAGAAAACAAAGAGGTGAATCTTCATGATCTTGGATTAGGCAATATTCTTAGATATGACACCAAAAGCATGAGCAACAAAAGAAAAAAACAGATAAATTGGATTTCATCAAAATTTAAAAAGTTTATGTATCTAAGGACATGGTCAAGAAAGTGAAAAGGCAACCCACAGACTAGGAGAAAATATTTGCAAAATATTTGTGTTTCTCAAAATGTTAAACAGCGTTTACCAGATGACTCATAAATTTTACGCCTTGATATATATACCCAAGAGAACTGAAAACATATGTCCACACACACACACACAAATAGTCATAGCAGCATTATTCATAATAGCCAAAAAGTGTAAATAACCCAAGTGTCCATCAGTGTGTTACTGTAGGCAAAAAGAACAGGGCCACGGGGAGAGAGAGGAGAGGGAAGGAGGAAGTGTAAGAAACAAAGGTGAGATCATTCTTAAGAAAAGGAGCAGCTACAGCTAATAAAATTAACACCAATAACACTATTAGCTTTGGGGGCAGGGGGAAATCTCCACCTGCTGTGTCGCCAAGTAAAAATAAGGGAATCCCACATCCCCATGGGAAGGAGTGGTCACTGACAACAGGGACCCACCCTGGGAATGCCTGTAACACCACCCAGAACATTTCTGGCCCACATTCAAATAAAATCCTGTTTCTTTGTTGTTTGGTGCAGTTGCTCTCCTTCTGGGCCTGTCCATTCCCGCATTTGGGGAATATAGTCTTTTCTTTTAATAAATCCATTCCTTTGCTTGGGTTTTTTCAAGTGGCTTATTTGTATGTCCTGGAATGCCTTCCTGCAACAATATAAGAACCCTTGTTCTCCGGTAACAAATGGATAAATTGAAAAACAAAATATGGTGCAGGCATACAATGGAATATTCAGTCATTAAAAAAGAACGAAGTACTAATATATGCTACAGCATTGGCTGAACCTTCAAAATATTATGCTAAGTAAAAGAAGCCAGATTGGAGAAGCCGGGATGGCTCAGTGGGTTAAGTACTCACTTTGCAGCCCTGGGGACCGAGGATCAAATCCCGTCCCGGCCTGAGTGGACCCATATGCTGAACTGGGGAGTGTCCCCAGTTCAGTTCTCACCAGGGTGAGGCCCTGGCCCATTTCCTGCCCTGTGCAGCCCCACCCACCTGTGGAATGAAACTACATGGAAAAACCAATGATGTACAACTATGGAGACTGTTCTGGGCCCTCCCCCTTCTCTCTGTCTCTATCGCTGTATCTCTCTCTGTCAAAAACAATAAAAATAAATCTTAAAAAAAAAAAAAAAGAAGCCAGATGCAAAGCCACATATCCCAAGTCCTCTTGTTTCTAGCTCAAAAATATATCTTGAATCTTCCCACTTCCAGCTATCACCGATCATCTCCTGTGGGGGGGTTCTTTAGCAACCTCTTAATGGTCACAACTAATGATGTACCACTATGGAGGCTGCTCTGGGCCCTCCCCCCACCCCTCTCTCTCACCTTCTCTTAAACAATAAAATAAATCTTAAAAAATAATAATAAAATAAAAATGAAAACAATTTATTGAGTTTCATCTACTCCATTCCAGGCAAAGTTGGGGATACAGCAATGAAAAAAGACAAAAGTCCTACTGCTGCAAAGATTATATAAAGATTATACTCTAATGGGGACAGGGAGAGAAATAAACATAATAAAAGAATTATATACAGTAGACTCTGGTTGCTTGAGTGCCAGTTGCTTGGGTGAGAAGAACCCCAACGCTCTATGTGCGAAGAGGGGAGTTGCAAGTTAAAATAGAAAGGTCAGGGTAGGTCTCATAGAGAAGGCAATAGCTGAACAAATAACAAAAAACTGAAGGATGTGAGGGCCTGAGCTGGAGGGTATCTGAAAGAACGTTTTAGGCAGAGGGTACAGGGAATGTAAATGGTGAACGTCCAGGGGTCTGTGTTGTTGGGGGGAACCTTTGTTCACTGCTGTCATTGCAGCCCTAGGACAGCGTCTGCTGGGCACACTCAATAAATACCTGTTGGACAAAGGAGGGAGTGTTCAATAATGTCAAATGCCAGACTTCTAAACCCACCCCTAACATGGTTTCTAAGAAACTCTAAATTATTTACTCTCAAGTGACAGTCGCCAATTCCTCACTTGTAAAAAGATCTAATTTAGGAGGGCCATGTTATGTATAAGTTAATTTACTTGAAGTTTCAGTTGGGCCCCTCATCCCAGCTATAGTTGGAGAAACAGCGCTCTGAAAAATCCCTTTATCAGCCCAAAGAAGCTCGTGCATAAAGGATAATTTAGGTTTACTCCTACACACCGGAGCCCTCCCGTGGTGGTTCCCCTCGTTCCAAAATGGCCAGGAAGGTGTGGGCCCCGCCGTCAGACTGCGTGCGGGCCGCGTGCGCACACGCGCGGGAGGCTGCCCGGCAGACGATTTTAACCACCCAGAACGGAAGTTTCTGAGCCTTCAAATCCGCGGGGAAGCAACTCGGCAACGGACCAAGATGGCGACGCCCAGTGAGGGGCCGGTGTTTGTCGCGGGGGATGAGAAGAATTGGGGTGCGACTGTTCGCTCCCCAGAAGGGACTCCCCAGAAAATTCGGCAGCTTATAGATGAGGGAATTGCTCCGGAAGAGGGAGGCGCTGAAACGTGAGTTCGCGAGTCCACCCTGGGTCGGGCACCGGCACATTGGAGAGGGGTTTGGGTAACTCAGGCCCAGGGCTACCTCCTGGGTCGGCGACTCCCGCGATGAGGATGGCTTCGTCCCGGGAGCTGAAAGAGATTAGGGTTAATATGTTTAGTCGGCTTTAATGTCCTCGGGGGTTACTGTATTCCTCGCCATTGGTCTGAGCTTTGCCATAGATCAGTTTCTAGGGGGGAAGGAAAAAAGGACCGCTGACTATGCTCCTCTGACTTCTCTGAGTTGGTCTTCCTAACCTTTTTTGAGCTGTAGAGACCTTTGGCAGCCTAGTGACGGTTATGAACCCTTTCTCAGAGTAATATATATTTTTTAAAGATTTTTGTTTGTTTGTTTATGACAGAGAGAGAGATACAGAGACAGAGAGAAGGGGGAGGGCCCCGAACAGTCTCCATAGTTGCACATCATTGGCTTTTCCACATAGTTTCATTCCACAGGTGGGCGCTGGGCTGCAACTGGGCAGGGGCTTTACCCTGATGAGAACCAAGCTGGGGTCACTCCCCAGTTCAGCACATGGGTCCACACAGGCCGGTGCCAGAATTCGATCCTCAGTTCCCGGGGCTGCAAAGTGAACGCTTAACCCAGTGAGCCATCTTGGCTTCCCCTCAGAGTAATATGTTTAAATGTATAAAGTAAATTACATAGGATTATAAAAGAAACTGATTACGTTGGAATGCAGTTATCAAGGTAGTAGAAAAAGTGATGCAGTAACGTGCTTCATTATTAAAGAGTTAAGTAATATCTACTTGAAGGTCTCATTAGCTACCATAATTTTGAAGTAGTGATAAGCATAAATGGTATTTCAGAACATGCACAACAACCATCATGTAGTAACAAAATATCTGTAATTTCCATTGATGACAAATTCATAGATACTGCTGATGCAACTATGGTTTTATTTATTGTCTTCATTCCTAATTGAAGAAATGTTAATTTTCAGTTAGAAGTTAATAAAGTAAATGTTATTTTTCCCCCATCCAAGTTTATAAATCCTCTGAGTATTTTCCAAGAACCATACACACCTCCCTGAAGCTCTCTGTGACACTCTGAGAAAGATTCGTACAATAAATTTCTTTCTAGTTGTAATAGTTGGTGTAATCCTGTTTTTATTAAAATTACTTTTGTCTTAAGCAGTTTCTCTATCCCTCCCCAAGCGCTGTTGAAATGCCTTTCACTGAAAATAAGAGAATTGTGTTTGCTATTTTTTTTCTCCCTGGATTTTCTCATAAAATTGCCTGCAGACCTTTAGTTTGATTTGAGTTTTCAAAGTAGTACTTTTTGGCAAGGAGTGGTCATCAAGGGTTAATACAGGTAGAAATATCAAGATTGTTTTTTCTGCTGTTAAAAGAATTACATTTCTAAGGTGGTTCAAAGTGTATAATGCATAGAAGCCTTGATATTTTGTGTTTACTGAAGTTATGCAAAACATTGTCAGGGAACAGTAAGTGAACTAGAGGAGCAGTTTGCCCAGTATAGGATGACTGGAGCACTGTGGAAGTAAAAGTTGCTTGAAACTTAGGTATGGCCAAACTGTAAAGAAATTTATATTCCAGACTTAAGAATTTGGATTCTGTTTAGTAAGTAGAGTTTGTCCCAGGATATCCTAGGGGGATTTGTTCTAAGACCCCCATCGGATCCCAAAATCCTCAGATGTTCAAGCCCCTTATATAAAATTCTGTAATATTTGCTTATGACCTGTGCACATCTCCCCATATACTAAGTCATCTCTAGATTACTTATAATACCTACTACAATGTAAATAGTTATTATATTGAGTTGTTTAGGAAATACACATAATAAGAAAAAGTTTGTGCGTTTCAGTATAGACACAACCATCTTAGACCTAACTGTATAGTTCACATCAGCAAAAATATTTTCTTTCCAAATATTTTCTATCCATGGTTGTTTGAATCCGCAGATGTGAAACCCATGGATACAGAGGGTCAACTGTACTATGAAACCATTGAAAATATTAATAACATGACTGAAGTGATTTTTAGAAAGGTTAA
>PVKE010049429.1:0-11210 GCA_004027555.1 Craseonycteris thonglongyai | reverse complement strand
TGTGGTTCTCTCTGCACTTGATCTTTTGCAATTGATCTCAAGTTTCAACGCTTTGTGGTCTGATAATACACTTGGTATGATTTGGATGCCCTTAAATTGGTGAGGTTGGATTTAAGTCCCAGGATGTGGTCTATCCTTGAAAATGTTCCATGTGCACTAGAGTAAAATGTATAGCCCTTTGTTGTAGGATGGAATGATCTATAAATGTCAATTATGTCCATTTCCCGCAATGTATCATTTAAAGCTGCAATCTCCTTATTTAGTTTCTGCTTGGATGATCTGTCCAATGTTGTCAGGGGGGTGTTTAGATCCCCTACTATAATTGTATTTTTGTCAAATTTTCCTTTTAGATCTGTTAGTAGTTGCTTAGATGTTAAATGAATCTGAGGGTCAGTGAATATGAAAGCAAAGTGAAAATGTGGGTTCCTAAAACCAACAGTTCACTGCACACTTGTCTCTCAGGTCAATCCTTTTGGGATCACAGTGAGACAAAGAGGGACACACATCAGTCAAGTATGAAAGACTTCTCAAACTCTGAGGTCTGAGTCCTTAAATGATGCTACCCATTGCTAGTTAGCCATTTCAGACTCCATGTCCTCAAGAATAACAACCTCTATTAGTTACAGCATTTCTGAATAAAAATGAAAGTCTTACAAAACCCTCGGACACAGATGTACTATTTCTTAAATATAGGTTACACCAAGCCTCAAGGAAAAGCTAGTACAATCTCTTCCCAGATGACATAAAGTCAGAAATATGTCAATATTAGAATATCAAATAAAAAGAATGTGATCAGTAAACTTCATCAGAGTCATGAAAATTCAGCTTCTCATGTGGTTAACTAATGTCCTCCCTTAGGGTTAACTATTCACATAAGGCCTCAAGGTAAAGAACCTAATACTAGAAAACTCTTGAAATGCCCACATTGAAGTATTCAGGAGATAAATTTAAGACCTTAGGCAAGATTACAGTAGGAAAGTGAAGCCATAAACGCACTTAAAGCATTTATCAGTATGTTTTTACACCACTAAAATTAAATCCAAGCACCACAATAAAAGATGATTCATGGTGCTCTATCCTTCTTAACCTAAGAATAAGAACAAATTTCTACTTAATAATCCTCTGCTTTTTATATATTGGGGAAATGTCTTTCTCTCTGCTTTCAGTTTTTTGTTAGCAAATTTGCCTGGCTTGATGGCAATCATATGAAGGCCAAAGCATTCTATACTTTCTGGTTTGCTCATGTAATAATCAAGCCTTTACAATTCCATGACAGAGTTGCCGTGTCCCATTATCATCCCAGGGGAAACTTAAGTACCTGAAATGGAAAAAGTATCGAATGATCTAAATTACCTTGCAAAGTGTGGTTAAATAAGTGTTTCTGAAGTTCCCCCCAAAGCCTATAGCTATTGTTCCTCCTAGAATGGCTATATTCCACAGCCCAGAACACACAACAGAAGTCTTCTTATACTGGCTTTAACTCCCTCCTCTCAGGAGCAGAGCACTAGGCCATAGCTCACCTTCCTTCAGCTCACTTTTATTAGGAAATCATCTGCCTTTATCACATCATATCATATAGCATATCATCTCATGGTAAAACCTCAACTGTCATTCTAACCTGAGTTTACCTCCCTTGCCTATTTCCAGCCTTGCTTTTTCTTTTTATTTAGTTATCCCCAATAGAAGTAAATAGCAATTTTGCATTCAGAATAAACTCATAGTTGAAGAAAATTAAGAGTTTCATGGGGTGGGGTTAGGGAGGAGGAGTCAAACACACGTGATGGAAAGTGAGCTGATTCTGGGTGGTGAGCACATAATGCGATGTATAGACAATGTAATGTAGAATTGTACACCTGGAAACAATGTAATTGATATCAACCAATGTCACCCCAATAAATTTAACAACAACAAAAAAAAAGTTTCAGATTATAAATGCAAGAGCATTGGAATCTTACAGAGAGGGCTCTGTTAGCTTGTCCCTGTTTGCCTCCGATCTCTGCTCTCCACCCTTCTCCATCTTGTTACCCTCTATGCAATGTAGCAATGGGCTCCTCTTGTCATTTGGTTTCTTAATGGTTTGGTCATTGTGAAGCATTGGCAGCAGATCAGAGAGAAGAAAATCAAACATGTGGGTGTGTTTATTTCCCTCTCTCCTGGGCAATGGCTTGTCAAGAGTGTGTTCTTCTATAAAGCCACACTGCTTCTGCCACACGGAGCCTTCCTATAGCCAAAGTTCTCCCTAATCCAACAACCACCTCTTCCCCTTGCCTCTTCCCACCTGAAGAGGTAAAACTAAACCTAGGGCGCCTCATCATCCCTTATTCATTTGCCATTGTTCTTTCCAAATATTGCAAATATTCCCTCCATTGACCTCTCCTCAGCCACGCCTTTTGATTCTATTTCCCGCCAGGACACTGAGACAATTTAGCTTTGGAAAAAGTGCTTCCATACTCAAGCACATTTGTGGACTGTCATTGAGTTGAACATCTACTCAACAGGGCACACACAACTGCCGCTGAACAGAACTTTCGCCTGGAGCACAGTGCATGTTGCACTTCCTGCTGATGCAGGCCTCGTGGATCAGTCACGTAACCACAGAAATGCTGTGTCTTACTTGCGGAAAATGAAAGCATGTTCTATTTCAGTGTTCAAATTTTAAACAAAGTAAGGGTACACTATAATCTCTCGGCTTCTGATCCAGCATTAATTAGATCCCAAAATAGATGTCAAAGCAAACACTGATTCAAGAATATGCTAACTGTTCTCTGCTACAGAAATTTGTCAGAATTGTATATATAATTTTTATATGTCCCTTCTAGTTCATAATCAGATGCTAGAATACATCATAACAAAATAATAAAAATATGTTGGGAAGCCGAGATGGCTCAGCGGATAAAGCACTCACTTTGTAGCCCTGGAGTCTGAGGATTGAATCCTGACACCAGCTCATTTGGACCCATATGCTGAACTGGGGAGTGCTTCCCATGCAGAAGACCCCCAGTCTAGGTCTCACCCTCTGGTTCAACCCCTGGCTCGTGGGGGTATGCCTCCCATGCGGGAGGCCCCCAGCCCAGTTTTCGCCCTGCACGGCCCCCGCCCACCTGTGTGGAATGAAACCACGTCAAAAACTGATGACGTACAACTATGGAGACTGCTCTAAGCCCTCCTCCTTCTCTCTGTCTCTCTCTCTCTTTCTCTGTCTCTGTCTCTCTCTATATATATATGTATATATTTGTGTCAAAAACAATAAAATAAATCTTAAAAAAAAGAAATCTGTCTCTGTCCAGATCCCCAAAACAATTTTGCTTTTTTCCAAAGGCTTTAAAGCCATAAGAATTTAATAAAAAAGCTTTTACAGGAAGTGATTTCAATTAGCCCATCAAAAAATATACAGAAATCCACTTGAAGAGAACATACCTCATCTTATGATTTAATTTTCCATGAGAAAGAACGGTTCTATCAGAACACCTCATTTAGGTTTCATAAAGTAAGATTTGCTAACCCTTAAGCCATCTAAATGACCACCTTTTAGCTGTTTATACTAACGAAGAAAGATTGGACCAGCTTATTTCCCTTGGAAAGAGTGGATGTTTGGGGGCCATGTCCACCCCCTCCCAAGTCACTTTCCTACTCAGGAAAGCCACAGGCACTTCATTTGCATGGTGTCCTACCAGGTTAAATATGCACTGGGCCATGTCACATTCAAATATTGTTTTTTAAGATTTATTTTATTGTTTTTGACAGAGACAGAGACACAGAAAGACTGCCCAGAGCAGTCTTTTCCATAGTTATACGTCATCAGATTTCAGCATGGTTTTGCTCCACACAGGTGGGCGGGGACCACACAGTACAGGAACTGGGCTGGGCGTCTCCCACATGGGAGGCAAGCCCCTCAAGCCAGGGGCTAAACCAGGGGGCAAGAACTGAACCGGGGGCCTCCCCCACAGGAAGCACACCCCAGTTCAGCACATAATTCTGTATGGGCCAAGGCTGGGATTCAATCTCAGTCCCTGGGGTGCAAAGTGAGCACTTAACCCACTGACCCATCCCGGCTTCCCCAAAGATTTTTTTTTAATGCATTCTTTAAATGATTCCACACCAAACCAAATATCAACTTGCAAGTAGAGCTTACAGAGTCAAAACATTTGCAAACTACCACCACATTAAAAGTCTCATTTCAATAAATGATCTCTTGTTAAACTAGAAAACATAATTAGCATTTTTCCTTCCCTTGCAGGGAAGACACCACCCTCCAGATTCCAAAAGACATAAAATCTCCAATATCCATATAGTAAAAAAAAAGTTATTTTTACTGTGCTGGACAATTTTTTTTTTTATTAATTTAAAGATACACTGACAATGGCTTTAAAATATGATCAACTGCTCCAGTCACTTACCAAAATTTCTCTCAATATCTTATATATATATACTTGTTGTCTGGAACGTATCCAAACATGTATTATGAAAAAAGGAGGCACGTATGGCTGAATTTTTTCCAGACAGCCCTCGTGTTCTATTGAGGAAAAAATGTGTCATATATACTCATAATTAGGTGGTTCCTGAAAACTTTATACATGATCCCTCTTCAGAAAACTATCAATGGTAACTCACAAAATTGTCTAAACTAGTAATCATGTCACTTCCCTTAAATTGACTTACTAGAACACAAAACAAGTGAACCTAACTCTGTATATAGTTGGTGGCTTAACTATACAGAGATGGACTACTCCAATACACTTTAAAATACAATCATTTATATGATATTTGTACATGCCTAGTGAGGTAGACCCTACAAATGAAAAGATTGGCAAAACTATTAAACTGTACCTGTCATCCTAAAAAATTACTTATGAAGGGTCACGATGTTGTTATGCTTCTCACAGCCACGACTAAGCTCTTTCACCTTGGAGATAAAAAAGGCAATGAGCCATGCACGTTGCTGTCTTTATAAAAAGGAAGCAAATTGTCTTGATCACAGAATGTATCATATGCCCTTGGTCTTGTACAACCTCCGTGAAAACATTTCAAGCTGCATACAGGCATCATTTGTAATTACAAGGAGCTCCCCCTGAATTGGAAAACCTGGTTGAACCTGAAGATATAGGAAAGTATTTCCAGGGCCTTTTCAAAGCTCTTGGCTCCCACACAATCCCAAGTGCAATTGGCCAACTACATTCACCCTTAACTTTCAAGCTCTTGTGTATTTTAAGGGCAATTCAGTCCATATGTTTCTGAATCATGGACACTGAACCTATTAAGATTTTTTGGTTTGTTAAGAGCTTCCTAAATCCCATGATGACTTAGGAGACTTTTTATAGCCTGTTTACTTTGAAGCAAAGAAGTCACGTTTTGCTGACAGTAAACAAGATTTAAAAGTAAGTAACTTTGAGTCTTCAATAAAACAAGAGTTCAAGAAAGTTTATGCACACCCAACTTGTGCAAAACTCATTAGTTGATTCCTCCAATTTACTCTACCCGAAGCAGAAATAATGACACCGTGGGCCAATAAAGTTATTTTTATAAACACAACCTACCGTATTTTAGAACAGCATAGCTCTTTTACTTAAAGCGGTCATTAGTCACTCAATGGAACTGCATATTTATACCTTTTTTAGTGGAAACATTTTCAAAAGTGTCACTGAAGTTGAGTTATGATGTGTGACTCGATTTCAGTTTGTATGCAAACTCTGAGGCGCTCTTGGCAAAATCCTCATTAATTTGCGTGCTGTTAATTCGGAATTTATGATGTGGGTTAAAGTGTACTTATGATTCAGCTATGGAAAAGGGTTTGAAAACAAATTTATATGTAAGCAAGAGTTAGGTAGTCTTACTTCACCTGTTTATAATAACAAACTTCATTAAAGTATGTAATGAGCGCTCCTTTTCACGTAAAAAAAATATATATACTCATTATAAAGAACTGTCTTTATCAAAGAAACTTACTAAAACACTTTAGTTGTCAAATTTTGATATACCTAGATTAGTAGTTGTGTATACTTGATAATAACAAAATATAATTGATTTAATTAACCTAATTGATTTGGCCTTGTTTCTATTTGCCTGAATTATGTGTGTTTCCTGGTGTCAGAAATTTTGTAATTCCAACAGATGCTCAGAGGCCAAGATGCTCCACGTTGTGAGTTGACCTCATTAATTTCAACATATTCTGGTTCTGAATCCATTTAACAGACACCCTAGAAGCCACCTCAATCATAGTAGCTCCTCCAGTAGTTGCAGCTTTGAGACTATTAATAGCGCACACTTTATTAACACAAATGTCTTGAAATAAGTCAGTCAATGACAACAGTAGTTATATTTTAAGCATGTGTTATGTGCAAGGCACCATGTTAGACACTATGGAATTACCAACAGCAATAAGAGACAACTATTTTATTATAGGAGAAGCTTTTTTTTTTTTTTTTTTTTAATGCAATGAGTTCAAACAGGCTGAGTGGTAAATGCTTTAAAAATGTACTTAAATGTGCTTAGGCCCACCTGGAGAGAAGACGCTGGAGAAAGCTGCTGACAATGTGAATTGGGCCCTGAAGAAAAAATCTCCCTGTGACAAGTAGAAGGAGGGGAGATGCAGGGAGCCATTCCCTGCAAAGGAAAAAAAAAACACCATAAGCAAAGGCAGGGGGTGTGGGGAAACAGAGCAGGTTTGGGGCATCCCAAGCATTTGACATGACTAAAGCATAAGCGGTGAGAAGAGACTGGCCTCAAGCTAAACTGAGATTGAATTAACCAGACAACAGGATATTGCAGGACAACCCAGTGATAAAAATGAGCAAGGGGAATACAAAATTTACCCAGTATTCTATCATGAAAGGTAAGAACAAAGGAAATCTATGTTCTAACAAGAGAGAAAACCTATCCAGTAGGTTACAACAAAGTTGAATTTCAAATGTACCATTTCAAATGGAACAGAAAACAGTGGTACTGTTCCATTTCAAATGCTACATATGATCAGCTTAATCAAAGTCAAGGTGTCAGTAGGCTGACCACATGTACTGTTTGAAACAGGACAGTACTGTTGTCTTCTGTCCCGTGTAAAAAGGTACATCTGGTCAGCCTACAAAAAGGAAGTTACTTTTCTTCCTTTAGTTGAAGTAGTTTAAGAAAGAAAAAAAGAGAGGGAGAAGGAAACAGAAAAAGGGGTAGGGGAAAGAGAAAGAATAAAGAATATTTTCTTATGAGACTTTTAACCATATATACAATGTATTGTTTATATTGAAATGTCTTTGAAGTGGACATTGAGAGAATAAAATATCAAATTAATGTGTCATTGATCACAACAAAAGAGATAAAACAGATTCTTCTGCCAACTTTAAATCTCTGGCAGAAAAAAGCTTTCGGATAATTCAGTGTTCAGTTCCTCCATGGATTAAAAAAAAAGACATTTCTCCATTTAACATGTCAGATAAAACCCAACTGAAACATATGTGCAGGGTGTACTCAAACTTTAGCAATGGATGGTGTCCTATTTTCATCTATTAAAACACAAAAAAGATTAGCAGCTATCTAACTTAGTATCCCTGACAGAAGATGAGATCACACAGATAATTGAACTATTCTGTAAACTTTCACCCTTCCACATAAAAAAATTCCATATTCTTGAAGTCAGTAGTCATAAAAGTCAGTGGTCATACACACAGAAAGTGCTTTAGGTACTGTTAACCCACTTATTTGGAATATTTTACTGGTTTCTTTCTAAAAGATTTTTCTAAAGGAACACGCTAGGTAAATGTAATTTGTCTCTTTCTCTCACTCCCTTGCATGAGAAAAATAATCAGAAAGTAGAAAGTAGAAGAGGGAGAGATTGAAGGAGTCCAAATTATCCTCACAGTGAACTATCTTTGAAACTCTCCAAGAAAATGTGAAAGTATCCTTTCATTAAAGATAATAGCTAACGTAAATGTTTTGTTTGTTTGTTTGTCATTCGTTATTGTAGTATTATTGTATTTATTACACACAAGTTTATAGCTCAATGGATTTTCACAAAAAGTATCTACCTGTTAATGAGCATCCAAGTAAAAGAATGTTCTTGGGCTTCCCTTCTAGTCACTCACTACACTCTCAAGGTAACTGCTCTTCAGACATTACTTTGCCTGTTTGGAACTTGATGTAAGTAGAATTACATCAATTATGTTATTTTCTGTCTGGTTTCTTTTACTCAACATCACACTTATGAGACTCATACATGTTGGTGTCATGTGCTTATAGACCATTCGTTCTCATTGTTGCATAGTATTCCTTTGCATAAATTTATCCACTCTGTGGGAGGGCATTTGGATAAATTCTGGTTATTTTGAATAATGTCATTGTGAACATTCTTGGACTTGGTGAACATATGAATGAGAGCTGTCCAGAAAGTATCCAGCCATGTAACCATTCTCATTATATTTACAATGGCTGGAAATTTTCCAGACAGCCTGTGTGTGTGTGTGTGTGTGTGTGTGTGTGTGTGTGTGTGTGTGTGTTGGGTATGTATCTAAGAATGGTATGGGGGAAGCCGGGATGGCTCAGTGGGTTAAGCGCTCACTTTGCAGCGCCGGGGACCCAGGATCGAATCCCAGCCCCGGCCCGTGCGGCCCATGTGCTGAACTGGGGAGTGCCCCCAATTCAGTTCTCTCTCTGTCTCTGTATCTCTCTCTGTCTCTCTGTCTCTCTCTCTCTCTGTCAAAAACAATAAAAAAAATTTTTTTTAAAGAATGGTATGCTTGTAGTGGTGTATGTATATACTTAAATTTGGTAGACATTGTCAAACAACTTTCCAGTGAGTATCAATTCATACTCCCAGAAGCTATGTATAAGGGGTTCTGGTTGCCATGTGATGAGCCAACACTTGAAATTTTTATGCTTTGTTTATTTTAGCTATTGTAATAGGTGTGCTGTAGTACCTCGTTGTAATTTTATTTTGCATGTCTCAATAGCTAATGAGATTGAACATTTTTAATATGCTTATTGGCCATTCAGATATTCTGTTTTGTGATGCCCCTTACCTAGATTTCTACTGGTCATCTCTGTTTTTCTTTATTATTTGTTGCATTCTTTATATTTTGAATATATGTTTTACTAATACCTTTCTAATTCTGTGAGTTGGATATTTTCCCTTTTAAAGATGACCTTTGTGAACAGAAGTTTCTGATTTTAATAAGGTCCAATTTACCCAGTTTATAGTTGATGGTGGATACTTTTTGTAATTCTTTTTAAAAGAAAGATTTACCAAAGCCAAGGTCATGAAAATGTTCTTGTATGATTTTTTTTTTTTTTTTTTAAGATTTATTGCTTTGCCTTTCACACTTAGATCAACAAGACTTCTGGAATTTACTTTTTGTATGGTGTAAGGTCGAGGTAAGATACATTTCCTTTGCATACAGGTATCCAGTTGAATCACCCTTTTCTTATTGCACTGTGGTTTGGATTTGCCTTAAATCAAATGAAAGTATATGTCATGGTCTGTTTCTGGACTCTCTTCACTTTTGTTGATCAATTGGTCTCCTCTTGAATTCAACACCACAGCTTTACTTTAAGTTCTCCAATTTTGTTCTTCAAGATTGCCTTGTGTGTTCTTGGCTCTTTGCATTTCCAATTAATTTTGTAGTGAAGTTCCACACATACAAAAAATAATAATTTATACTTGGATTTAGAATAGTATTATATTAACTCAAGAATATTTGGAGTATAACTGGCATCTTAATAATATTGAATCTCTTAGTCCATGGTTTTCCTTTCGTAAAGCCTTCTTTAATTTCTCTTTGGAGGATCCAAGATGGCAGCATGAGAGGAGAACGCCTATAACTGCCTGGGAAGGGCCTTGTGAACAGAGGGGCATCCACAGGGGAAACCCTGAGAAGCAACCTCAACTAAGAGAACCACACAACACGGAACAACACCCAAAGGGTAGAGAAAAAAGGGGAGAGCGGGAGAGGGAAAGGGAAGCAGCGGTTCGGGGACAGAGACTCGGAGCGCGGCCCGGGGCTGGCAAACACAAAGGGGGATTGGGGGACTACAGTCACAGTGGAGCTGGATCGAGGGCGGGCTGGAAGCCGAGACCTAGGGAGCGTGGAAGCCCCACAAGACTGTGGACCATTTAACATCCGAACTCAAGGGACAGCACGCAGTGCCCTAATCAGATCACAGAGCCTAAAGGGGAGCAGGGACTGAGGAGCAGGGCGGCGGCACTTCCCGGCAGGCGGGGTGAGAGCAGGGCACCGGCCCGCAGCAGCTCGGCACCCCTGATTTACGGAGGAGACTGACTGTGAGGGGGCGCCTTCTGAGGACAGGGCTCTTGGAGTGAGGGCTGGGGATGAGTGGGCACAGCTGCATTGGACGTGCTGGGAGTGACTCCGGCGGTCTCAGCAGAGCCGGGAGCGCAGAGCGGCTGCCGCCCCAGCTACGGCCTGTGCGCGCAGGGCTTTCGGCGCCCCGCCCACCGGGCCGCAGCGACACCGCTGCCAGCGCGCAATTGGGCCTTTGGTGCCCCGCTCACCAGGCCGCTGCGGCGACTCTGCCTGCGCGGAAGTGCACGGCTGAGCTTTCGGCGCCCCGCCCACTGGGCCGCTGCGCATCCCTGCGTGCGCGCACCCGGGCTTTTGACGCCACGCCCACCGGGCCTCCCTGTAGCACCGCTGCCTGCTCGCCGGCATGCTACAGGGCTTTTGGCACCCTGCTCGCCAGGCCGCTGCAGCACCGCTGCCTGTGCCCAGGACCGGCTTTCGGCGCCCTGCCCACCGGGCCGCTGCAGAACTGCTGCCGGCTCGCGAGTGCGCAGCTGGGCTTTTGGCGTCCCACCCACCGGGCCTCTGGGGCATTGCAGCCTGCGCGCGCAACTGGGCTGCCTGCCGGGTCTCCGCGGTGTCATTGCCTGTGCGTGCGACAGCGCGGCCGACCAGGGCCTCTGCCAAGCCCCAGCCCATCCAAGTGCTGCCCTGCGGGCGAGCCTTACAGATACGATTGAAGGAGGGGCAGCCAGGCGGAGGAAAGACCAGAAATTCTGCGCCCTGCCCCAACTGAACCACCAGCCCCCCTGCTGAAAGAGGAATCTGCTATTGTGTCTCAGGCCCGCCCTAGCTCCTACTCACATGCCCCCACCCCTGGCCACACCTTTACTACCCTGCTATCTCACAGCTAAGACAGCAACCTGAAGTGCCCCAGGACACAGAAGCTGTCTGCTTCCCCCAACCCTCTCCCAAAATCTCCTTCTCCCA
>PVKE010049428.1:0-11268 GCA_004027555.1 Craseonycteris thonglongyai | reverse complement strand
CGATGAAGACCTCCTTGAGATGACAAAGTCTGCAAGTGAGGAAGAAAACGAAGAGGAAGACAAAGAAGAAACTGAAAAGCGTGGCCTTACCCTGGAGAATCTGCAACAATTGTGCAACATGGCAAGAGCGATGCAACAATTTGCACAAGACATTGACGACAATATGGTTCGAGCTGTCGAGTTCAGCAATCGCGTTGACAGGGCTATGTCCTTGCACAGGGGAATTTTGAAGGAAAAGAAAAAACAAAGACAACAACTGCCCATCACCATGTTTCTCTCCAAGGTAAAGCCCCCGGCTCTACCGTCAGCGCCTCCAGCAGAAGAGTCTCCGAGTGAGCCTAACGCTTCTACGAGTCACGTGAGAGCCTCTCCTCCGCCACCAACACAAGACTCTTCGCCTCTCTCAGAAAGCAATGTTGATTAATGTTTATTACTGTATAAGGTTTTGTCATTAACCTTATTCATTAGCACTGACACGTTTAAGTAAATACGTATACTGTTGTAATTTTTGTCTTAAATGAGTAAAGTATGAATATGGTTTACATATTTAAAACATTCTTGTACCCGCATACACGAAAATTCCTAGGGGCAAATCCTATTTCGTGGTTTTTCAGCTTTCGCGGAAGGTTGTGGTCCCCATTAACCGCAAAAAACGAGGGATCACTGTATTGTATAAAACAGAATAATTGAAGTCAAAGATCTGTAGTTAAATTGCAACTTTGCCATCTTCTTGTGGTAGTAGAGCTCTGGGTAAATTGATGTTTGTGCAAATGATGCATTAAAGACAGCTATGATATAGGATTTGGAGATTGTGGATACAAAAACAAGGAAATGAAGGGCATTCACTTCTAGGATGACTCAAGAGGGCTCTAATATGTTATAACCCTGAAAAGGACAGTTAATTCAAGTCGCAGATATTTAAAACAGGATAATTTTTAAACATTGGAACAAGGTAATGAAAAAAATACTGAAGGACCTGTAAGGTGCACCGAAGAAGGATCATACCCAGTTCTGGTTTAGCAAGAGAGTTTATTAGAAATGGCTGAGAAACGGCTGGGCTGACACTGAGAGAAAGATGGCATCAATGACTTCTGGAGATTGGGAGAGCATTTTTATAGGTGGGTACCAGAAGAACCAGAGAGAGAAGTGGGGGAGGAACATCAGAAAGTATCAGCATGTATGGCGAAGCCGGGATGGCTCAGTGGGTTAGGTGCTCACTTTGTAGCCCTGGGGAGCGAGGATCGAATCCCGACCCCGGCCCGTGTGGACCCATGTGCTGAACAGGGGAGTACCCCCAGTTCAGTTCTCACCAGGGTGAGACCCCGGCCCTGTTCCTGCCCTGTGCAGCCCCGCTCCCATCTGTGGAATAAAACTATGTGGAAAAACCGATGATGTGCAGCTGTGAAAACTGTTTTGGGCTCTCCCCCTTCTCTCTGTCTCTGACTCTGTATCTCTCTCTCTCTCTCTGTCAAAAACAATAAATAAATCTTTAAAAAAAAAAGAAAGTATCAGCATCTAGGTTGGGCACATTTCATGGATAATCTGGCCAAGTCCCAACCTCCCGAGGTTGTATATCTATACATATATGTATATGTACATATATGTATATATATGTATATCTATATATAGATAGATAGATATGTATATGTATACATATATATATAGACAACCTTATTTAAAAAAATTTAAAGGTAAAGATTTTTTGTGACTTGTAAAACTTCAACACTATACATATATATATATACACACACATATATATACATATATACACACATATATAGAATATGTGTGTGTATATATGTATATATATGTATATATACGTATACATACATACATATATATGTATATACATATATATATAGTAGCTGACAGAATTGTAACAAATTAGATATATGCACTAAAGTTAATATGATTCTTTCCATAGATACACACACACAGTTTTTTTACTTTATTTACTACCATTTTTTTGTCAATTTATTTTCATCAATTATTAAAAAATAGTAATATAAAATTAATTTTGAATCATTTCAGCTATTCCTATATGTCCTTTATATGATGTGCATATTAGTTTTTAATCTAGTCAAGTCATTTTTAAATGGAGAAAAACTATTACAAGCAATGTGTTCCTTGATCCTAACAATTTAGTGTGGTCTCATTCTATGTTTTGATCTAAAGACAGAAGCAAATTGGAATGTTTCAAATGGTGATATAACAGCAATGCTGTTGCTACCTTGGAGTTCTCAAAGGCAGCCAAGAGATTTAGGTACCCTACACAGGCTTTAATTAGAGGGTTCGTTCTAGGAGACTTGTTCATTCTTAAAAGAGAATTAACTACCAAAAATAACAGGACACCAAAAATGGTCAATATTTTCTTATTAAGTGAAGTTTTAGTTTGACAGAAACAACATGACATGTGAACATTTTATATTTCCCTTTTTTTTGTTTTTTTCCAGTTATCTCAGATATGATATAAGTGAGTTGGATAAACATAACACATGCTACAACTTACATAGAAGTATAGATAGGGAAAATGTAAATAAAAGTATAAGATGTGTGGGAGATTTATTGTGGAACTCACAAAAGTTTATTTATTTAAAAATACAAAGTAGACCAAGATCACTGATTATTTTCTATGAGACAAGTGCAATTCTAAAACTACTTTATGTGCAGTCTAAACACTTTGTACCTTTTCTGTCATTCAACTTAAAGAAAATCATTAGAAAAAAATACATCATTAACTTTCTTTTTGGAAAGAAATATTTTAATGCAGCAATTCTTAAAAAAAAAAAAATATATATATATAATCAAAGTTAAATGGTATGACTATATATATATTTCTTTCTTTCCAGATGTGGATTCCTCTCTACCATTTCTGAAGTGTTAAAAATAAGTTCTTTATTTGGGGGGGGCAGGGGCGGGAAAGACTGACTCTTAATTCTCTGCCTGAAGCAGAGTAGGGTAATTGGTGGCCCAATTTTGGTTTGTGATGCTGTTGCTGTCCTATTGTCAGCATAATCTTCAGGACATTTGCATGGAGATTTTCTAGTAAATGATACATTATTTTAGACAAACCACCAACTTATATTAACAAAGTTCAACTCCTGATAAATTTCAACAACCATATTTGTCTAGTAAGAATATACATAGAATCCAAAAGATGCTTTCATTAACATGTTCACTCTAGCTGACACACATAATACAATCTTTAGAAGTGATTTGCTTAAATTACATGGAATAAATTGGTATAATGAACCATAGTTTAAAGAGATAGCTATCAAATCTGTTTTCCACTTCGTCTGTGTGACCATACTTGAAATAAGCAGACTAAAATGGTCAGACTAATATAAAATACATTTTGTAAATTCAGACATTAGAATGACACAATAAGTAACATTCAAATTGATTAGGGAATAGATTGAAACTAGTCAGAAGCAGTGTGGACATTCAGCCAGATACTGAGCTTAAAAAGAATTTTATTCATTTTGAGTTGTTCAAAAGTATGATTATCAAATCATTGTATCATAGACTCAATTATTTAGTGCCTTGGTGAGTTATGAAAGCTTTATAATCTTTAACAGTTTCTAATAAGAATCATGGACTTTGGATATTTACAAAATCATGTGTGATTGTGTCATTTTAAATTATGTATGTTGTACATGTAAGTCACAAATGCATATGTCAGAAAATATTTTTAAAAAGTAAAAACACCTTGAAACCTCTATATAAACTCAAAACTAAAATATTCATTACCAATATCATGATGTTTTCCATGTGTTTCTCCTATATTCCATTTATCTTTTCTTTCCTAAAGTAACCAAAAATCTGAATTGCGTGATTATTATTGTTGCTACTTTTATTATTTTACCATTTATGTGTCTATAAACAATATGCTATCTTTATTTGCTTTTCAGCTTTATAAAAATATCACTCACTGTAGATTTTTTGAAGTTTCTTTAATCAGAGCTGGAATTTATTTCTGGAATTTATCCATTTTTTTAAATGTTAAGTTTATTTTTTAATTACAGTAGATATGCAGTATATTAATTTCAGGTGTGTAGCATACTATTAGTACACATAATATACTAATTAGTACACATAAACATTTATGAACCTTATAAAGTGATCACTTTGACAATTCTAGTACCCATTTGACACTATATATAATTATTGAAATATTTTGACTATATTTTCTATGCTGTATTTTATACCCTCCTGACTATTTTTGTAAATCGCATTCTGTATTTTCTGATTTCTTTCAATGTTTTCATCCAACCTTCTCCCATTTAGCAATCATCAATTTATTCTCTGTATCTATGAGTTTGTTTCTGTCTGTTGTTGTGGTGGTGGTTTATTTGTTTATTTTGGTTTTTAGATTTCACATATAAGTGAAATCATATGGCATTTGTTTTTCTCTGTTTGTCTTATTTCATTTAGCATAATATTCTCTAGATCCACCCATGTTGTTTTAAACAGCAAGATTTGATTCTTTTTTTATGGCTGAGTAACATTCCATTGATATCTGTACCACAACTTCTTCATCTATAAATCTATTGATGGGCACTTAAGTTGTTTCCATCTCTTGACTATTGTAGAGCATTCCATTTGGTTTAATGCGTTAATGCTTTATCCATTTTCTTTCTTTCTTTTTTTTTAAATTGTTTAAATGTTTTCTGAGTGACGTTTGTTAGTAAAAATTACGTAGGTTCCAAGCATACAATTCTATAGTATTTCACTTATGTGTTACATTATGTGTTTATCACCCAGAGTCAGCTTTCTTTCCGTCGCCGTGTATTTAGCTCCTCCTCCTTCCTCTCCCATCCTCCTCCCCTCTTACCCTCAGGTAGCCACCACTAAACTACTGACTACATCCAGGAAGTTTTTGTTTCCTTGTTGCTTTCATTTTTATATACCACATATGAGTAAAGTCATATGGTTCTTAGCTTTTCTGTCTGGCTTATTTCACTTAGCACGATGATCTAGTTTCATCCACGTTGTTGCAAATGGCAGTATTTCATCTTTCCTTATAGCTGAGTAATATTCCATTGTATATATGTATCACAACTTTTTTATCCAGTCATCTATCAAGGGGCACTTTGGTTGTTTCCACGAGTTGGCCACTACGAATAGCTCTGCAATGAACACTGGGGTACATATGTCTTTATGAACTAAGGTTTTCAAATTTGGGGGGTAGGTACCCAGAAGGGGGATTGCCAGGTTATATAGTAGGTCCAGTTTCAGTTTTCTGAGAAATTTCCACACTGTCCTTTGTAGTGATTGTACCAATTTGTATCTCTACCAGTAGTGTACAAGGGTTCCTTTTCCTCCGCAGCTTCTCCAGCAATTGTTATTCCTTGTCTTATTGGTAATGAACATTCTAGGAGGTGTGAGGTAGTATCTCACTGTGGTTTTGATTTGTATTTATCTAATAGCTAATGAAGTTGAGCATTTTTTGCTATGGCTGTTGGCCATTTGTATATCTTTGAGGGTAAAGTGTCCTTTTAGTTTTTCTGCCCGCTTTTCATTTGGATTATTTTTGTTTTGTTGTTGTTGAGTTGTATGAGTTCTTTATATATATTAGATATTAGCCCCTTATCAGAGGCATTGTTTGCAAATATTTTCTCCCAATTGGTTGTGTGGTTGCCTCTTTGCTTTGTTGATGGCTTCTTTTGCTGTTTAGAATGTTTTTAGTTTGATAGAGTCCCATTCATTTATTTTTGCTTGTGCTTAAGCAAGAATAAATTAATGCAACTATGTCTATTTCCAATGCCATATAATATGCCATTTTGTGACAATTGCAGAGATTATTCACTTATCTCTCAATATATAGCCCCTGCAATAAGATATTTCTATGTCACTAGACTTTGAATATTTTACCCTTTTTGTTCTAACAATGAAATTGTGGATACAACTTTGCAAGTTAGATTGTGCATTATTGTACTATATATCTATAGATCTATATCTATCTATCTATATCTATATCTATCTATCTATATCTATGTCTATATAGATATAGATATATATGGTACCAATCTCTGTATGAAAATGTTTAGTCACAGGATATAAAAATGCTTGATATTATACAATAATACTAATATTTTCCAGAGCACTGTAGGTATCTTACTCATACAGATATGAGCCTCTACTGAACTTTCATTTTCAGCAATATGACAAGGTAAGTTATTCTGACCATTGTTCCCATACAACCAACTTCAATTACTAAAGAAAAAGTATATTTTAAATTATATTTAAGATATTAAAAAACTGACAAGATAGTGAGGAATTATCAGGCTAAAAATTGGAAACAAGTTAAAAATCAAAGAGGAACAGATACCTTGAAGGCTTTTTATACATAGCAAAATTCCAATTCCAAGAAATAAAACTATCTTAAATTTTGGTTTTGGTATATAATGTTCTGAAGCAAGAGAGAAAGAAATTAAAGCCATGATTCTCGATTAGGAGTGGGTGTTTTCTGTGGACACTGCCCACATTCATCTCAGTCTCTATAGGGTTATACCATCATCATGAGGGGAAGACAAAAAATTTACTCATCTGACCATGTCCCACAAAAAGCTTTTAAAAAAGACATTTACTGTTTATTAAAGTAGGAAGTAGAAAAGAAAGATTTCTTGAGAAGATATAACCATAAAGCAGCCACTGTGTAGATTTGGAGCCCAAATCTTGGTGAATTGCAATAGTTCTAGACAGATAGTGTCACCTCACACCCAGAAAAAATAATTACAGATTTTCTACACAGGAAATTATTTTCTTCACCATCTCAAATAATTTGATCACAACATTGAGATGGATATCAAATAAAAAATAACCAAGCACAATAAGAAACAAAGTGCCAGAAACAATGCAAGTGAAAATTACCTGCAGCAGAAACACACCCATAAAGAAATTAGACAGGAATTATAGTACACAGATAAACACACACACACACACACACACTTCTGATTTTTTTATTTTAAGAAAAGTTTTAAAATATTTTCAGGAATGTGAAAACAAAACAGATATATAAAACGTAAAATAAGGATGCCGGGAGGATTCAGCGGGATAAATACTTATTTTGCAGCCCTGGGGTCTGAGAATTGAGTCCCAGTCCCTGCCCCAGCTTGTGTGCACCCATATGCTGAACCAAGGTAAGCTCTCCATGTGGGAGACCCCTGGTTAGTTCATCCCCAAGTTTGTGGGGGCATGCCTCTCATACAGGAGGCCCCAGGTCTGGTTTCTGCCCTGAGCAGCCCCCCACCCACCTACTTTGAATGAAACAAACAACTATGGAGACTGCTTTGCAACCCCCCCCCGCCTCCTTCTCTCTGTCTCTCCCTGTCTCTGCCTCTCTCTCTCTCTCTCTCTCTCTCTCTGTCAAAACACTAAAATAAATCTTTAAAAAAATAAAATAAGCCAAAAATAAATGTTTAGTAAAAAGTAAAATAAAAATAACAGTTCAATGAATGAGCTAAACAGCTGATAAACATTAGACTCAGTGAAAAAAATTGGTGGAAAACCAAAAACTAGATTATAAGAAATGATTCAAGAAACAGCACAGAAAGGGAAAAAGATAAAATCATGGACAAGAGTATAGGAGATATAGAGGATGTAATATGGACTAATATAAACTGAAGTGATATTTTTGATATATTAGATTTCATAAAATATATTATTGAAAAGTTTCATTTGTTTCTTTTTACTTTTTTTCAATTTGACTATTACAAAATGTAATGTTACAGATGTGGCTTCCTTTATATTTCCTTATGTGGCTTGGTTTAAAGCTGCATTATCAAATTTATTTACTACAGCCCTTAGTATTCAGCTCACTGTGAGTACTTCACTGTGCTCCTACAACTCTAACCTCCTAGGAATTTCCTGTGAGCCAGCAATATATTCAAATATTTCTTTCTGTTTGATCAAGGGCTATGGTTGTATTGAGATAGAATAAGGACACCTAAGAGTAATCCAAAATATTGCTAAATAGAGGTCTTTTTGAAGAAAGTTTTGTTGTTGGTGGTGGTGATTTTTCTTTCTTTCTTTATTTGTTTTTTAAGAATGAGATTTTTCCAAAATGATTTGGCAGGGCTGGTGTTTTTCATTAAATTTTTCTATAATTATTGGTTAATCATTTAATTATTCTGTCTCAATTTTGTCATTTGTAAGAAAATTATTTGTATCTACACCATCTTAATTATGCTTCTAAATCTAATATTATATCACTGGTTTAAAATTATCTTCAGAATAGGAAGAACATTTGCAAATAAACCATTAAACTATTTTACCAAGAAAGGTAAGAGAAATATGTAACTACTGATTGTCTAAATGAAGAAGAAAAAAAAAAGATGAAAAGTGAGAAAAGAGTTCTGCAAAGGAGAAATGTATTACAATTTTTAAAAAGGAGACTATAGCTTTAATTTTGACATGGAGAAAAAAATTATGGTTTAGAGGTTAAAATCTTAATTTTTTTTAAATTCATGATCATAGACAAAAAGCATAAAGTGTATTATAGTATTTGTGCTTCAAAATATTGTAAAGCAACTATTATAGTTTAGTTTCAAAATTAGAAGTGGACCCATTGTTGGCACTTCACAAATTTAGATATATATATCATAGTTAGAATTCATAGAATATATTATATCTACTCTCACAACCACTTATAGCTTTATATTATTATTCATCATCTATAATTTTTTTACATCAAGGAAGTAGGAGGAAAGCTGTCACTATATTTTTTTAGGAAAAATGATGAATTTTCTGACAAGACAGTCTATATCTATAATTTTCTATCCTTCATTTCTTGCATTTGCATAGAATTGTTCATATATATATATATATATTTGTTATATATATATATATACACACACACAACATATATATACACACACACACATACATATATATTATACATATTAGTTAATGAAGTATTTATTAATGCTTTTAATATTATTGAAGTCATTATCTTTTCTTACAGTTAAAAATGACTGTTTTCTACTATTTAACTCAGATGCTTTTTTAACTTAATCTTTTTACTCCACACCACTTCTATTCCTGAGATCTTCCTGTTGCTATTAAGGAATATTCTCAAAAGTTTTAACAGAAACCAACAAATTTATATTTATCATCTTTGGGTTTTTGTGAAACAAGTTAATGGCATTGACTTGGTTGATAGTACTATGGTTCATAATTTATTGTTAAATGTATGTGATACCAATGGAACAGAAAAATGGGCAACTTGTAGAAAGCTTTAATAGCTAACAAAAAGAGTTCTATCTATATGCTATCCTCAGACTTATTTTTCCATTCCCACCTGAATAATCTCCCTTGAAACAAAGCAGAGTAAGAAAGTAAATTGAGTTCAGGGTATTTCAAAGGATAGTCAAATATTTTTTGTGTTTTTTTGTACACCCCAAAGCAAAGTGAATGATATCCATGTCTCTTGAAAATCACTAAACTCCAGCCAAGTCTTCCTTTCTAAGCGAGTCAATTTTATTAGTTTTATAAATATAGAAGAATCTTCATTAAATCATTTTTTCAGATTGTTTTAAAAATTTAAAGAAAATAACACTTCAATATGTATTTTCCCATTAAAAATTGATGCACTGTATTGACAATGACAATATTTTAAGTAAACATATTTGTAGCTATAGGATCTTTTGACATGTATACAATGTATAAATTCAGATTTGATTTAGGCAAAAAAGGTATTTTCCCAAAGTGGAATCAGACTTCTCTTTAAATTTTTCTGTCAATTACATCAATAATGCAATAGTTACAATAGAAAGACCTGAAACCCCATGTATGTACTTATATTTGAGCATAATACTTTTCAAATTTCTCAATGAATTAGACAGTGAATATAATCATCACAAAGAACCTTTACTATTAGGAGGCCAGAAGCTGAAGAGTAGTTCTGAGTATACATTTTCTGGGCCTGCCTTTTAAAATAAGAATAATTGCATAGACTTTATGCCTTCTGTTAATGTTATAAAAATTATATATTTCATACAAACAGGTAAAGCATTTTAAACCTTCTAAAGCATTTTAAACCTAATAATCAAATACTCCATATCATATAATAGAGATCATGTAGATTCTCCATTAAAGATTTAGCTATGATAATGCATATTTTGTTTTATTCTTAGACAACAAAGCAATGATGATGATAAAGTTTAAAAATAACAGCAAAGGAAACATTTAGAGTGAAATGGCAATCTACAGAATGGGAGAAATTATTTGCAAGCCATATATCTGCTATAGGGTTAATATCTATATTTTACAAGTAATTCCTACAACTCAATAGCAAAATAATTTTTTTTTTAATTTAAAAATGGGCAAAGGTACTGAATAGACATTTCTCAGAAGAAGATATAGAAATGGTCATCAGGTACAAGAAAAGCTCAGCACCCCTAATCATCAGGAAAATGCAAATCAAAACCAAAATAAGATATCTTCTCAAGCATGTTAGGATGTCTATTATAAAAAGAAAGATTAGAGTTGGTGAGGATGTGGAGAAACTAGAATCCTTAAACACCGTTGGTAGGAATGCAAAACGCTGCTGCTGCTTTGAAAAACAGTATGGAAGTTTCTTAAAAAAATTAAAGACAGAACTCCCATATAATCCAGCATTTCTGAGTATTTATCTAAAATAATTGAAAACAGAATCTCAGAGAGGTATTTACGTTTCTATTTATTGTAGTATTATTAACAAGAGCCAAAATATGGAGACACCTAAATGTCCATTGATGAGATGAAGGAAGAAAATGCAGTATGTACATTCAATAAATTATTATTCAGCCATAGAAAATAAGAAAATTCTGTAATGTGTATTAATATAAACGAACCTAAGGAACATTATGCTGAATTAAATAAGTCAGTCACAAAAGGGAAAATACTGTATGATCCCACAAAGTAATTAAAACAGTCAAACTCATAAAATCAGAGCATAGAGCTGGTTGCCAGGAGATGGGGGCAGAAGGAAATGTGGAGTTGCTACTCAATGGGTACGAAATTTCAGTTATGCAAGATAAGTTAGTTCTAGATATCTGTTATATCACATGTATAGTTAACAATTGGAATTGTATAGTTCCAATTTTAAAAGTATACATCTCATGTTAAATATTATTTTTATTTTTATTATTTTTTTTATTGTTAAATTTAATGAGGTTACATTGGTTGGTAACAATTAGATAGTTTACAGACATACAAGTCCACATCACATCATTCATGCATCGTATTATGTGCCCATCACTCAGTATCAGTTCCCCTTCCATCACC
>PVKE010049427.1:0-11269 GCA_004027555.1 Craseonycteris thonglongyai | reverse complement strand
AATTATACATCTTTTATCACTGAAAGACTTTTAAGAGCCTTTACTGATGGGGAAAAAAGTATATTTTGAAGGTATCTTCCAAAGGAACCTAAATTAATCTCAGCTAACAAATTTATAAATCAAAAGGGTTAAGATTTTTGTCGTGGGTATCAATGAGGAGAAATAGTTAATTATAAATTATCAAAAAATTTCTTGCCAACAGTAATGATATTATCAATAACATGAGTAAAAGTCACTGACTACCTATATTACATGGTAATTTTTATTTGTTATTTGTAGGATAAAACATAAGTTATAAAACAAGGAAATCAGAGCTGGGGAAATATTATATTACCTTACTGAGCCACTTTAATGTGATTTGTGGTTTTTGTTTTTTCTTATGTAAAGTGGAAGTAATATAGACTAATCCATTTTGGGAAGATTAAATACATTTACTTACATCCTAACTTTTCCAGGTAGTGACAAAATGATGATGATACCAATGAAAAATATATAGAACATTTATATTGTAATAGTGAAATGCCCACATGTATATAATAAGTATTGAGAAAAAACAATTTCTGATTTTTGTTTATAATTGTTTTTCTGTCCTGACTAAACCTGTTTATTTCTTATCTTCTCTTCCTTAATCAACAGTTTTGCTTTGTATAATGGATTCCTGTGATCTTGGAAATCCCAGGGAACTACGTTCGCTTACCCATCCCTTCTGTTTTCTGTGCCAGTTGTGTGCTGAATACAATTCCAAAATGAAGACGATTTTATGTTTAAAAGTTGCCGAAAACAAGCAGAAAAGAGGGAATTCTACACACACCTGTTACCCCACAAAGAATTGTGTACGGCATCTTTAGCAGTTGTGTGTAAGGACCCCATTTTAACCCGAGTGTTAGAGGATCCTGAGGAAGCCTGGGAAGGTGAGTAGTCTGAGTAAGTGCCTGAGGAAACACTGTTATTCAGACAGTGAGTTTTGTCAACTTCAGACTCGTCAGTTGATTCTGAAATATAAAGGAGAAAACATTACAATGCTCTTGAACACTGATAATTATGATCACAGAAAAGTAAGTATGAAAAAAAAGATAGCATATAGATTAATGTTAGAAATACTATTTATAAAATATTTCTATAGACTATGGTGTATCATAATTTACAACTGGTGATTCGTCATGCACATGCATTTGTGATATATTTTCCACATCAGGTTCACAGTGTTACCTTTTTTGTCCTTCCCTAGCAGAACAAGTTTGGGTGGGTACAGAGGGGTCTCAGCTAATGAAGGGTGAAGCTCCCCAATCCTCATTTCATTAGCTGGATGAACAAAAGAATCCTGAGAGATAAAATAATATAGGACAAGGAAAGTAAACATTTAAACAACGGTTAACCAAGATGTCAATATCTTTATTTGGCTCAGATTTAAATATAGGGCTCTAAAATTTAAATCACTGTGGAGCACTGGCAGAAATGATTTATATGCATCTCTGGTGTAAGCCCTATTTTTTTTTTCTAATTTAAATGACTCTATTTATTCATCAGACATTTTTTGAGTGATGTTTATGTGCCTAACATCGTGCAAAGAACTGTAGATGCTCCCAAGAAAAATAAGGTGTCACCCATATCCTCAGAGAGTTTACAATCTAGTTGGGGTGGTGAGATATTACTCATTTTAACACAGGACTGAATTATGATAAAGCATATGTGAATAATACAGTACATTCATATATATGAGGGCTGTCTGAAAAAAATCCAGCCATAAATGTCTCTATTTTTCTTATACATGGCTGGATACCTTCTGGATAGCCCTCGTATATATAACAAACATACTGGTAAGAGTTCTAAGGGGTGAACTCTCAAAAGAGTACTAAAATGAAAATATATCTCTAACAACTAGATGTTTTTTTTTAATCCTTAGCCATATTAATGCAAAACTGGGTCCTATAAGTCCTGCTTTTACCATCAATCTCCCTCTTAATTCCTGCTATTTCCCAAGTGATCTCAATTTCTTTAGTTTTACTATATACTTCCTAAGGTTTCTAGTTTTCTCATGATCTATCTAGCCTGCTAAATCTTCATTCTACATCCACTCATTGAGTGTAATGAACAACCCTGGTAAAAGAAGATAATTTTATAATGATAAATGAATATGTAAAAAAAACCCATAAATTTTAAACTTCTGTAATTCAAATTATTTTTCTCAGGTAACCAAGCAGTGGGAGAGCATTAAGGAAAACAAAACTACCAAATTCTCACATTCTTCTAGATAAAAATTGCTCATCTATGTCCATGAGGAAGTACTGATAACAATTTATGCACAGCAGTTACATTTATGTCTTTTTTTCTTTTAATCTTTAGGTTAATTTAAATTCAAAGCAGAATTTTCAGTTTTTTTCATTTACTAGAACCTGTTAGCTTGTAATACTAATGTAACACATTTAAAAATATTTTGTTAACTCAAAGAAAGAATATACAGAGGGTGCCAAAAATGTATACACATTTTAAGGAAGGAAAAAACTATATTAAAATTGTAATAATATATACCAACAACAAAAGATGAAAAAAGCCTCATTTGACTTCAGCAATTACAAGAGATACTCAAAATAGTTACCATCAACATCCAGACATTCCTGATGATGGTGAACTACTGCTTGAGGAACATTGACCAAAGTGTCCACGTTTATCACTGTGCATGCCGTTTCAATTTACCATGCATCTCAAACTTATCATGAATGCATGTTGTAAGGCATGTTGGAGTTTCTGTTGCATACTCACACCTTCATTGTCTTTGTACTTCCACAACGTTCTCAAATTTCAAATACCACTTCAAAATGGTCTTGTGCTCCTGTAAGGACAACTGTACTTTTGCCATTTTCTTCGACTGTCCTGCCTGTCACATGGTGATGCTAGCACTCATTTGATTAATGCCATCTTTTGTTGTTGTTTTTTTTTGTTTCTCTCTCTCTCTCTTTATTTTTTTTTTTGACAGAGAGAAGGGGGATGGCCCATAGCACTCTCCATAGTTGTACATCATTGGTTTCAATACAGTTTCACTCCACAGGTGAGCACGGGGCTGAGCAAGGCAGGAACAGGGCCAGGGGCCTCCTACATGGGTCCTGGCAAAAACTGAACTGGGGGTATACCCCAGTTAAGTATCTGGGTTTGCCCAGGCCAGGGCCAGGATTTGATCCTTGAACCCTGGGGCTGCAAAGGGAGTGCTCAACCTGCTGAGCCATCCTGGCTTTCCCAATGTCATCTTTTGAGTTAATGTCACACTACACATTACTACCATAATTCAATTCAATTTTGAAAAGTAATACATAGATAACATTTCTTAAAATGTGTATACAATTTTTCTGGCAACCCAGGTACTTGAGGACAATGACATAAAACATGAAATGGGTCCTGCCTGATAACTAATTGGTTGGTAATGATCAGATAGAAGCTCTTATTGTAAATATTAAGCCCCCTATAGTAATAGGCTTAGAAATGGTGCAGAGAAACACTATTTCTTTAACTCTTGGCTGAAGTTTTTTCTTCGGGGTTCTTTTTGGTTAGGTTTGTTTATATGGGAATATTTGCCTATGAAAAACCAGGGTATATCTGATAGGTTTTTGTTTTAAAAGAATATTGCAGTGGAAGAAAACTAAAACATCATCTATGTAGTTCCTTTCATTTCCTAGAGGTAGATTTTGAGACTCAGTGAAGCTCAGGTTCATGCAGATAATTAGACAACGATTTAGCGTGGAGGCTGATTCTATGGACACTAGTCCAATGATATTCCCTTAAATTGTGCTAAGTCCTAGTGAGCTCAGTTATGAGAACATTAGAAACTTAAAATGCCATGTCAGAGTTGAAGAGGGATAGGAAAGAGAATGGGATTGATGGAGTTTCTGGAGATGAAGAAGGAAATCTGTTTTTGTGGATTTTGAAAACAATTTCAAGCGTTTTAGAATAAAAACTTATGATAAAATTATAAGTTGAACGAATAGAGAAAAAAGCCTTTAAACATCTTTGGAGAAATTTACAAGTAGAAGCAGATACAAATTTGATAAATGGTACCACGAAAGTCATGAAATATATTAAGGCTTTAAAATAAAATTCAGTTGCAAGGTGGCATATTTCTATTTCATTCCTGCCTTACCATTTATTAATCAGGTTACCTCAGGCAAGTTATTGTACCTCTTTAGATCTGATTCAACTCATCAATAAAATGAAGGTAATAGATAATAAGGAGTTAGTGCAAATTTTTGTCTAGTACCAATATTCCATAAATCTAAATATAACATTTGTTGAAATAATTTAAAAAATATTCTTATGACATTTAATATAGAAGTATAGGTGTTTTGTTTTAGTCAAAATAACAAACCAAATAGTTATACAACACAGAAATGTAATATAATTAAGAGTTTTACTGGTTTTCCCTCTTATTCAGTACTCAAGTTATCGTGTATGTTTAGATGAAAATTTCACACTATGATCTGCCCCAGAAACAGGTCTCTGTCCTGACTCAAGAATTTCTATTTTGAATAATAAAAATCCCTTGTGACGAAAAAAAAAAAGAGTACGATATCAGCTAATCATGAACTTGCACGAAGTTCTAGAGTTCTAGAACTCTTTTCTAGAGTTCGGTGTCCCTCCACATAGGAGAATAACACTACTGAAGCAAGAATAATGGATTTGCGCTGATTCAGTTACACTCTCTTATCTTTGTAAGTGAAATGATGATGATGATGATGACAATGGTTATAATGAAGATGATAGGCATCAGTTATGGAGAAACTATTACATGTCTGGTACTGTGCTACTATGCTAAATACTATATTATCCCTATTATTTAAACATATCCTTATTTTTATTGTTATTTATTATTTTAAAGTTATTTATTATAATCATTTTTGCTTTACAGATAAGGAAGTAAATCAGGCTGAGAGAGGTAAATTCGTAAATCCAAGTTACAAACCTAATAGGTGGTAGAACCAGGATTTGAACTGGAATCTGTCCTATTTGAAGGTGTTCTATGTGATACCGTGTATGTTATATTGTCTACCCTAATAAAAGGTCACTTCTGAAGTGAACTTCATGGAACAGATAAAGTTAACTGTCCAACAAAGGAACTTAATTATTGACTTTTTTTTCTATAAATTCTTTTGCAGAGGCTGGAAGAATTAAGTTCATGTTGGAAAAATGGGTGAAGCTTTTGGGACCACTTCTAAGACAGTGGAAGTTACTGGTGGGGAATCAAATTTAGGGGTAATCCCACTATAAGCACATTGAACCATATTTCCTTCTGTTGAGGAGACAGAAGTAGAGAGGAAATAGAAGGTAAAATCCTATTTCTTCCTCCTCCTCCTCCTCCTCCTTCTCTTAACCGCATTGACCTTTCACTATTCAAACAAAATCTTGGCTGCTACTGCCTAAGGCAGAAGTCAAAGGGGAAAATAAAACAGCTTCTGTCTGAGCATTTAAGAGTACAGGTCTAGTATTAATAAAAGTGTTTAATAACAGTTCAAGGGTAATTGATTATTTTCTATTACCAAGAGAAAGATGTGATTTCTTTATAGAAAAAATTGGACTGAGTCTTCTAACAGAGGGAAGAGTGCAGAACTTTTATCAAGGTGGACATGGTAAACAAGTATCCTGTGAAAAATTTTCTGTAATGTAAGGTAGAGACCCACAGAAGGATTAAAAGAGGATAGAACAGGATTAGTACATCATACTCTTGTGGGAGGCAAGGGGGCAGGGATTACCATTTTCTGTAGCTTTTCTTCTGTGTCAAGAACTGTGCTTGGGGCTGTATGTAAATACTTGTTTTTAGCTGATTTCATATATATATGTAAACTCAGAGTGTTAACATTTTGAAAGATACAGTATCCAAGGCTCAGGAAGGTCTCAGTGACTTGTCAAGGTCACACAATTGATAACAAGGTAGATTCAAGATTTGAATGAATGTTTACTAGGTTTCAAAGACCTTCTCCTTGTTACCAAACTGTGCTCTGAAGCAACCATGGTGTTTTTGTCAATTCACAGGGATACATAGGTTATTTTAAGTGCTTTAACAAAAAAATACTTGTCATCAATCAGATACTGAGTGAACTGCTACCTCCAGGTAGCTCTCAGTTTCACCATTAAATTGCACATTCCTTTTGATGGCGATCTTTGTGAAATTAGGTTTTTGGTGGTTGGTGTGATAAAAAATCAAGCACCACTTGAAAATCAACATGAAACAGAAATTAGAGTGGTAGTATCCAATATGATTACAAGGTCTGAGAAGGTAGGTGGTGTCCAACAGGTGCACACAATTCCATTAATAAGTAGTTTTTGTTATTTAAGAATGAAATAAAAATAGTTTCTCTTTTAATTTATGTGTATTATTTTTCAAATGTCCTGTAAGCAGAGCATAAATATTTACTAAGTTGTTTGGGCCTACTTAATAAATGAAATTTGGTATTTCTTTTGGTCTCAGGGTTCTTGTACCAAAATTGTTACAATACTAAAGGCAATTGTATACCAAGAATTCGGAAACATGTATCCTTTACTTATTTTATATCATAGATTTATTTACTGTATCATTCTCCTTCCTTTTCTACCTCCTCTTTCGCTGCCTTCCTTACTCTACAGTATTTTCCTTCATAATACTTTACCTTTACTCATAATGTGTGAATGTATTAATATACATAACATAACATATTTATTATATAATTAGAATTAGGAATGATTCCATTTTATTGGCCATATGGTAGATTGCTGTTATTGAAACAAATTTTATTCAACAAACAGATGTTAAAATGTGGATAGGTATGGCAGCCATCATTCAATCATTAATTCAACAAAAACTCAGAAACATTGTCTTTTCCTTCAATGAACTTCTAATTGGGTGGAGAGACAGAGACATGTTACCAGAGTTACAACACTAGATTATATCAGTTATTCACTTACACAACTGACATTTATTTTGCACTGTGCTAGACACTGGGAGGACAGTGATGGACAAGACAGATGTGGTCCCTGCCTTTATGAAACTCACAGTTTGAAGTTAATAAAATAATCATAAATGTTTTTATTATATTTAATGTGAAGAAATGGGGTGATCAGTAGATCCTACTGATCAGGGTGTTCAGGAAGGCTTTCCTGTTGAGGTAATCTGGAAATTGACACTTAAAAAGTAAGGAAGTTCTAGCCATATAAAGAGCTGGCAGCACAAACTGAATGTTTGTGTCACCTCAAAATTCACATGTTAAAACCTATGTGATGGTATTTGGACATGGGGCCATTGGCAGGTGATTAGGTTGTGAGGGTAAAGCCCTCATGAAAGAGATTAGTGTCCTTATAAAAGTGACCCCAAAGAGCTCCCTAGCTCCTTCTATCATGTGAGGTCACAGAGAGAAGATGGCCATCTATGATCTAGGCTCTACTGGATACTGAATCTGCTGATATTTTGATCCTGGACTTCTCAGTTTCAGTACTGTGAGAAATAAATGTGTTTTGTTTATAAACCACCCAGTGTATGATTTTCTGTTATAGAAGCCTGAATGGACTAAGGCACTGGGAAAAAGCAAATGGAAACCCCACAAGGTACATATAATGGAAAATGGGAGCTGAGGAAAACCTTTATATCTCCCCACACGGCTCTACCAGCTGTATTCTCTGTTTAGCATAACTTGTAGAAACTCTTGGTGTAAGGTTGACAAATAGAAAATTATGAATAAATGTTGATTTACTTTTATTTTTTTCCTGCTTTTTCTGCACATTTGTAATCTGTTGTATTTCTTTTCCCCTACTCCATTTTCTGCTTCTGGCTCTGACTATTTCTGTTTTTCATTTTTCTTGGGTTTTCATATTTAACTATATGGATAAATATATCATGCTGTGTGTGATAGCCTCTTCCATGTCCTTGATAGTATGAATAATGAATCAAAAGTGGCATTTAAGTGGAAAACATATAATAAAAATGCTTAAAATACACTGATAGACACTAGGTTATCTGTATTTATTATATTTGGAAGTTGAAAATATGAAGTGTGTCTCCTTAGTTTGGGTGCAATAATTTGAGAAGAGATGGTGATACAGAATGAAATAGCTTCTCCTTGCTTTCAGAGAGCTAAAAGTAGGGAAAAGAAAATCTAGAATCTCAGTTTTAAAAAAAGTATTGAAATTACCACTGAAATTTATATTCAAGAGGAAAAGTCCAGTAGAAAAAACAGAAAAAGGTGGGACAAATCACAGAAATAAATATAATGCTGAAGGTTGAATTTTAATCTTAGTCCTTTTAGTTTGGCTATTACAGCTACTATAATTAGGAAGCCTTGATAGGTGTTAAAAAGCCCCTGTCATGTTTTTAAGGAGGGTAAATTTAGATTTGTGTTTTAGAAAGATTGTTAGGCAAGGAGGGGGCTGCGGACAAGGTGAGCCAAGAAGTTGACGGTTTTAATAATACTGCAAGACACAGTTGAGGGCTTTAGAAGATAGAGGAGATACACTTAGATGAAAATGTATAAGCACTGGTGATTGTTTGGAAGGGGCAGAGAGAAGAGACAAGGGAAAAGGTATCCAGATACTTTCCACGTTTCTAGCTCGAATGAACTAGTAGGTAATGGTGTCAGCTGAGATCAAGATGAGGAATACAGGAGCAGAAATAAGTCAGGGGAAGAAACATTTAATTTAATTTTGGATCTGTAAAGCTTGAAGTGATTGTGGGACTATTTTAAGGTATATTTTCTCTACTAGGGTTATTACAAAATTCATGACCAAAGCCATACTTTTCTTGCCTATCTTATCCCATTGCTAATATAGGCAATTTTAGGAGTTCCTTATTTATAGTACAATCACTCAGTTTATGGATTATTGTGACCTCACAGTTATTTTGATGTTAAACTGTGATTCCATAAGATTTAAATACCAAGTGTATGTGTTTTCAGTGTGTACCTGCTAAATGTTGGTTTTTCTGCTTTTTTATATTATTTTAAGTGTCTTAGAGATAAAAGTGTTTTTCTCTACTATAACATTTATAAGATTTCAGAAAGAAAAAAGGAAATAATAACTGATTTTATAACCAAAAGAAAAAAAAGCAATAAAAATGAATATTTAATTACTTAAATTTCTTGCCTAGATATCCAGCTGTATGTCATTCTTCTGGGACAAGCTGGTACTTTGCTGGCAGATGCATACATCATGCTTATTTTTGCCTGGAATGCCTTCCTTTCTTTTTGACTTTAAAATAATCACCCAATTGTTAATATGATGTTCAATCTTGCATTGCTTTACATAATTTTTTACTGATTGGCAATGATTGATTATTTCTCCACTTTCTCAGAGTATTGTATTATCCATTACACAACCAACCATGTCATCAGATTTTATATTAATATAGGACATTCTCTAATTATTTTATCTTTGTTAAGTTAACCTAGGTAAGCTCTAAATTACTTGGGGACTATACACACATTATATATTTCTTCTCTCTCTCTCACAGGGTTTAACACAGTGTTACATATATAGTTGGTGTTTAATCAATGCAACAGATGTATGCTTTGAAATGCAGATTTGTAAGAGTTTTGCCAACCATATTTTTGAAAAGCAGGTATAGTAATTTCTAGATGTATCATATCAGTTATGCTCTAATTAAGATAAAAAGGTGATAACCAAATTATCTGGAGAGTTGATGAGATATTGTAGAGGTGGCATAGATGTAGTTGAATTATTTTCAGACCAAACAAATTGATAATTATGAATATTTAATTCATTCTAAAATATAGGTATTAAGAGTTATATGACTAGATCCCAAGAAGTTAAATTTCAAAGTTATTTTTCTTTTCTTTTTTGCTATTTATAGTAATATTTCCTATAATGGTTTTTATTGTTTTAACAAAAACAATAAAAAAAATTGGCTCTAAATCTGATAAGGAATTTTACTGAGATTTGCGGAATAAAAAAAAAATCTTTATTTAGTGTTTTCTAATGACTCATACAATAAAAATTTGGAGTAGCCAAAAAGATATCACAGAAATGACTTAATCAGCTTACCGTCCAGGCCAAACCCAGGTGAGAAAATTAATCTTTCTGTGTGCATTGGAACTTTTGGAGCTGTATTAGTGATTTTAGGCTACGAGGGTATCATTTATCTGTGATTTATTAAATGCAACCCTCATTGTTTTAAAGAGTAGAGAGACTAATTTACGTTTTAGGAAATAAAATGTACTTTTCAAGGAAGATCTATTCAGTAAAAAAAAGAAACAAAAAGCATCATTTAGTAATTCCCAAAAATCCAAACCACACTGGCAATTACCAATAACCTTGAAATACCTCCACTGTAATCTCCTTTGGGGCTACAGGCCACTTGTGTTCATATTTTTCTTTCACAGTTTGCTCCGTGTTAGCACTTGGATTTGAATTCTCAACACGCACTCCATGGCTTGGCTTACCCACCAGATTTTGAACAGATTTTACCATATTCTTTAAATCCTCTGGGTAAGGAGTTGGATATCGTTTTAGGTTTATTTCAACCTAGAAGTTTATAAAAAGAAATTTAACATAAAAATACCTTCAGCAAGCATATTCATAAAACGACTCCATTTTAAGTGTAATAGAATAACCAAATGCAATATAGTGAGTGTTGAGCTGGAATAGAACACATTGTGTTCCTCTCACATTATGCCTTATGGGATTTCTCCTCGCCCCTGCCTGCGCTTCTAAAATTTAAACACGATTTTTGGATTATATTTTATCTTTTGACCTATGCCATAATGGTTGAAATAGCAATACACCCAACACTTAAGTGACTGGTAACCTTTGAAAATTTAATTATTACTATTAGCTGATTTTATATTTTAGAGGCTGTTCCTTTTCCTAGCTTAATTATTTGTAAGTAATTATTTTGATATTAAAAATATCTTTGGAGTAACAATGCAGGTGATAGAGAAGACACCAAAAAAATTACAAGTGAGTTATCAAGTATTTAAAAATGGAGAGGTGACAATATCTGCTACCCAAATATGCATCAGCTCTATATTAATTAACATCTTACGACAAAAGGTAATGTATTTGATTCTTGTCAATATTTAAGAAAATATGTTTCAGGGTGGTTTCTATATTTAGTTTTTACTCTAATAAAGTAACATGCTTTGTAGGTAATAAAGAGAAATAAAAAAATTAAGAACATTTTGTAAGATATTCTAGGTAAACATGTAAATTTTGGCTTATATTTATGCAGATATTTATTTCTAACCATGAATCCATTTTGGGTGTGTAAATCTGACTTCAGGGAACATATATTAATTACTATTTT
>PVKE010049426.1:0-11269 GCA_004027555.1 Craseonycteris thonglongyai | reverse complement strand
GCTTTGACGTCGCCCGGCTGCGGCTCGCAGCTCGCGCTCTCAGCACGTAGCGCGCAACGTGACCGCACAGCCTTCCTTCTGGCCGCCGGGCAGCTCGGCAGCCGCTCTCGGCTTCGCCCCCTCCTGCTCCTGGTCGCCTCCCCGGCGCGCAGCGCAGCGCACACCCAGGGGCTCCAGCCGCCTCCAGCCCTGGGCGCTCAGCCGCCCGGCGCGGGGGCCTCTGCTGCAGCGGGGGCCCGAGCGGCGGCCGGGTAGCCGGCACCATCCTCGGGCGGCCGCTCCTGTGTTCAGCGCTGGATGCCAGCACTACGTTAGCCCAGGCGGGGAACCCCTTTGCGGCTCCCTCCTGCAAACTCCCGCGGGTCCCCACCGCCCCCACCCCTCCACCTGGCGGGGGTGGCGCGGAAGCGAAGAGGACGGCGCGCGGTGCCCGTGAGCGCGCATAGACGTGTGTGCAGATCCGGTCTCTGCTTTCCTCTCCCGCAAGTGGCGGTGCCTGGACTCTGCCCTCGGATCCCAGCGTTGGTGCGACCGCCCGAGGCTCCTCTTCGATTTGGGGGATGCTGAAGGCTGTTTTGGAGCACGGTGGTGCTGGAGGTGGCGGCGGCGGCGGATGTGGCTGTTGCCCGTTGCACGGGAGAGCCTGAGAGGCAACTCTGCTCCCTGTCGGTCCCTCTCCTTCCTTCCCCTTCTCCCTGTCCTTCCTCCCCACCCTGTTACCCGTAGTCCCACTCCTCTTCCTCCTCCCCCTCCTCTTCTTCCTTTTCTTCCTCTCCTCGCTCGGCGATGCGAGCCTGTATCGTGTAATAGGATTGGCGTTGCAATGGCAACTGATGGAATGGGGGAAGGCAAGACAGCAGGGCTGGGGGCTCCGGACGGCGGGCAGGCAGGCCACTGCTTGACACTCTTACAGGGACCTTCGCTGGTTACTTTGTAAAGGCGAACAGAGAGAGGGGAGGAAGCCCTGCTGGGTGCCCCGAGCCAGAGGCCACTTCCTGCCCCACGGCTGCCCGCGCCAGGCTCGCCCCGCTCACTCGGCGCTCCCGGCCCCGCGCCCGCCGCCAGCCCAGCGCGTCACCGCCACCGCCGCCGCTGCAGAGACTGGAGCCCGCTGCCCTGAAGAGCACTTCCCCTCACGGCGCCCCTTCCCATCACGCCCCCCGCTCCTCCCCGGCGTCTGCGATTTTCCCAGGTGGTGTGAGTGAGGCGTGCGTGTGAGTGTGTGTGAGGGCATTGTGTTGTGGGACTGTGTGTCTGTGTGTCTGTGTGTGCGTGGATGAGTGTGGTGTGTTTGGGGATCCTGAGCTCCGCTCACGGCTGTCACCGGGAAAGGACGGACAGACGGCGCTTCCCTGGGCAAACAGTTCCCGGGCACCTCGGCGCAGCCCGGGCACGAGTGGAGCTCACTCGCGTGGCCCCCGGCCGCAGGAAGGTCCCGTTACGTCCCCTCTGGGCTGGATATGTTCATGTTCACGTGAAGATGGATTTAGTGTACGGTCTCGTGTGGCTGCTGACAGTTCTCCTGGAGGGGATCTCTGGCCAAGGAGTGTACGGTGAGTGGAATCACGATGTTATCGTGACCTTGTGATTCTTAGGCAAGATAGCCTGATGAGCGAGAATGCACGACTCACTCAGTTCCGGGGCCCCTACCATCTCGGCATTTGATTTACACTTCATCACGTTATCCGGAGCAATGAGGCAGAGAGCGCGCTGCGGATTGGGCTGCGAGCCGCTCCCCCAGCACCTCGGCTCAGGCTTGGAGTTGGGTCGAACCGGCAGCATTGCACTCCTGCGAATGAGTGGTTTTGAACTTGATTTATTCCTGCTGGATCCCGAGCTCTGGCAGTCTTTGATTGAATAATTTGGCTCCTCGTGTGCCGCGGTGTCAGTGCTGCGGTTTCCCCCGAAGGGAGGCATTGAGCGTGACCCCAGTGAGCTCCCCATTCCTTCTGCGCCCCCAACACCGCCCGCCTCCTCTTCCTCCCCACCTTTTCCTTTTTGGGTGTGAATGGCTGCACGACTTGATTTTCCAGCTCAGGAAGTGGGGTGACAGTTGAGTTGCATTATGCACCAGCCGTTGCCATGAGCACTGACTTGGGGAGGGGAAAATAGCAGGCGAGATTCTCAGTGTCAGACACAATTAAGGGACATATTTGTGTGAATGGAAGAGCAAATGCATGAATGAACGGATGGCCAAGTGCACACCTCTTGGCTCTTGGGCACGACACCAGCTCACTGAAACTGGAACACAGTTCCAGTTCCCTGGAAAACCCAGGTCTGGGCAGGTTCTGATCGGGAAAATGGTGAGTTTGTTAATTCGGAGGTTCTTAAGTCCTCATGAGCAAATCCAGGTTCCTTTGCTTGTCAGCAGTTGGCACCCTTGGCTTTTGGGACCGAAAGGATATGCTTACACACATACCCTAGGTTCTGGCCAAGTGCGTTTTCTCCTGGGACAAGCAAGCGGCACCACAAGGGGAAATTAACTTTTGTGATCTTGAGGTCTGGTGGGGGAGGTTAAGAGAGCAGCCCTTCAGGGGACAGCAGGCCCAAACTCGCCCACAGCTTCCTGAAGGCCAATATCCACGGGATGTGTGCTTTAAATGCGGCCGAGTGTCCACTGACTCACTCAGGGGTTTGGACCCTCAAACGCACTGCTGGGTCAGTGGCTGCACCTGTGCCCCGCAAAGGTAATGAGTATGGAAATGCAGGACCTTTCCCCGTGGACTCTATACCTGACTGCGGACTGGGGAGTAGACACGGGCAAAAGGGGACCTTGAGTCCTCAAACTCTTAAGAATGGGGAGTGCACAGTGGGTGGGTGTTTGGGAAAGGATGTGGGGGATGCCACCCAGCCTTTAGTCTCTCCCCTGTGTTCTGTCCAGAGCTGAGCAGTGCTGGGGGGTGGCTAGGAGAGGGTCCCCCAGTAGTGAGCTTTGGCCTCCCCAAGTGCACCATCTGCCACTCCCCTTTTGTGTCTTTCTAGTTCCCTCCTTGACTCTGGCGGAGAAGCATGCACTTTATTCCATTTCTGAGCACCTTAATTCCCTGTCTCTTCTCCCTCCCTTCCAGGTGGGAGAGAGCTTGCTGGAAGGTGGTGGTGTGTAAATGTTTATTGCAGGATGCTGGGACTCCAGGCAGATTACCCCTTGGCTGAGGGCAGGAGGCGGGGCCTTAAAGGGAGCAGGAATTCATTTAGTGCTTTTTCCACTTTTGCCAGGCTCTGGTGTCCCCAGCAGCTGAAACTGGCCAGGATTCTAGAGATGCAGGAATGCTGGAGTTAGAGCCTTCTCAAGGAGCTGATCCTTAACATGGGAGAGGCTAAATTCCTTTTAGCCCGTGTCCAACTCTATGTCTCTCCCATTTGTTCAGACCATTCCATCCAAAGTAGGATTTTTAAAATTGTGTTTATGTATATGTGTGTTGGGGGAGAATATTGAGAAAGATTGCTGGTGGTGGTGTGGGGAGGCTGTCTGGAGCTGTCTGGATTACAAAGGCTTGGTTTTATTTTCCTGTCTTTTTGTCCCATTAAGTCTCATGTTGGGCAGTGGAAAAGGGTAAGATCTAGGAGTGGAGACAAGTGGAAAACAAGTGCATTAGAATAACCCTGTGCCCATATTCTTAACAATGGAGGAGGCAGTACTGCTGCTGAACTTCATCGTGATGAAGGTGGTGGTCTTTTTTGTTACTGTTTTGTTTTAATATTAACATGGTTATTAGTCATTTAGCTAAGAATAGAATTGGCTTAGTGTGAAAATTAGCATTCTGGGTTGTTATAAATGTCACAGCTATCAGTTGAGTGAAAAAATATATTTATAAATTACTTTCAAATATGTCTTACATATGACAGATGTTAGGTTCTCAAATTGGGAAAGTTAACCTTCAGCATCAGCCTTACCTGGGAATTCATTAGAAATGAAAATGCCTGGCTTTGGAGATGTTCTAAATTAGAAATTCAGAGTGTGGGACCCAGCAATCTGTGTTCATTATCTCAAGTTATGATTCTCATGAATCCTAAAGTCTGACAGTCACTGATATGGACTTCACGTTTCATTGCTTTGACTTGGTAAATCATGACCTTTCTTGACATAAAGTAGCTTTATTTTTCTTTGTGGAAGCATTTGTGGGGAAGAAAACAGTTCATTTTTATTTAGTTATAAAACATCAATCAGTTGTAAAGGGCATAGACATAAGAGTCAGTGTAAAGTTATAAAGCATGTTTTAAACTTTTTACCTAAAGAAAGATAGAAATGATATATTTAAAAAAATTATAGGGCAATTATAAGCTGAGACTTCAAAGACCTAGATGGGAAATTTGCTAGCATAAAAGTCTGTATCTCTATATCCCTTTATTTGCCTGAATGTCCAGATGGGAAACCATTCATACTAAACACACACACACACACACACACACACACGTATTATTTCTTAATACTGTTTTCTAGTAGCTAGGTTCAAGAGGAGATAAATCTTATGCTGTAGGTAACTCAGAAAACCACCTAATTGTAGCCTAATATTATTTACATGATTTAGAAATATTGTAACCCTTCTTTCTTGAAAAAGCTAGTCAATCCTTGTACTCTTCCACTTCTTGGCATGAAATTTAGATTTTTGGGGATGGGGGGGATGTTTGAGAATATTTTAATGTATGGATTATGTTGTTCTAAATTCCTATAATTTTTCTATTGTGCTCAATCATCTTGGTATGCATGTACTGTACTCACATGTAAAATTTCTACTATAGACCTAGAAACTTACTGATATTTTTCTTGTAATATTGCTTAGCAAACTAATTGCATACTCACTGAAATTTGTGTGTGTGTGTGGCATTCTAGTGAGGGAGATTATCCTTGAATTTATAACTGCCTGTCTATTCTCTATCAATAATTCTGATGTAATTAAAAAAAAATTCAAAAAAAAAGGCATTTTTTGCCTGTATATTTCTTACATATTCTATATTAGAGATGGCATCATAGTAATATAAATTATTTGAAAACACTTCTAAAAAAGATTGCAAGAAGATTCTTCATAATAGATTGGTATCAAAAAATAAATTATGTGGCTTTTCTAAGACAACTATGTTAACTATTTACATGGCAAACACCCATCTGGAAATATCTATATTTGTATAGTTTCGTAAATTCATTTTCTGAAGTTACAAATCTTTATTTCTTGAATTTTAAAGTTATTTATCGTCAATTTTTTTTCCTCAAACCACTCTTGGAATGTAAAATTTTTGTTTTAATTTTATTTTTACTCAGATAAACATCACTGAAAACCAGAATTTATTAAATGAACAATCAACTGGTATCCATTTTTAGCATTATTAATTTTGTTGCCCTCTCATTGCATTTGGTTTAGGGTAACTGATTAAACATAGTATCAAGAGGTATAATGTAAACTCCAGATAAGTGTATACTTATGGAAATACCTAGGGCTGAGTGATCCAAAGCATGTTCCTAGTTTGGGGAGTTTTCTTTGTAAGTCATTCTGTGGTAGTAAATTGTTTCAGCTGTTTAACTGTTTTCTAGAGACTGTTGATAATGACATAATATTGAGAGTCTTATGTCCCATATACTTTTTAGTTGTTTTGCTGAAAAAGGAAAAACAGCTCCATTGCCACACACTGAACTTTTATATCTGGCCCATCATAGTTTTAATTTCCAAGGAGGCTACTAAAGGGTTATAATAATGCATTAGCACAGGATAAATCACCACTATGAATGAAAAACAAAAGCTTATGTCTGAATAGTTTCTAATGGTAACCAAATCAACCAATGACTTTGTGTTCTGAAATAGTTAATGCACTGTCTCTAAATAGCATTCGGTATATGCTAGAAGCAAGGAATAGAATAAGTTTATCAAACACATGTGTACCACAAATTAGCAAGCTATGTTCACTCAGTACAAATAATATCAATTAATCCCATACAATTTAATTGGATACAAAAGGCTTAGTGGAATTGAGAACCAGGAGATAAGATGGGCAGGAAGGATCTGCAATATATTTCAGATTGTATGTGAGTTGAATCTGGATGAACAGATCAACCCAAAAGTATAAGGAAGCTCTAGAATGACAGTTGAGCATTCCATTCAGTTCCAGGATGTTGCCATCCTCATAGCAGAGGTATCCCAAGTACACTGAGCGGTAATTTTTGCTCATTTTGAATTTGGAGAAAAGCTGTGGTCAGATACTGCTTTTGACTGAACTCCTAATTAGGGTGTCAGCCTGTGGAAGGAGAGTTGGAGATGAGTACGTATAATAAATGTTGGCTAAAAAAAAAAAAAAATCAGTCTGAAGTTCTATCACCTACAGTCAGCTCTAACCTTAACTCTTCCTACTTCTCTCCAACTGCACTGCACCTCCCCCGAAACTCTGATATTGTCACCACCTTGGCCTCCATCATAAGGAAAGGTGGACTAACCTGTCTATCTTGGAATTATTTTTGTCTGTTTAAGGTTGCCTTTGCTAGTCATGTTACTGAGAATTTGCAGGCCAAATGGGCAGATTATTTTATAAAGAGTTACTTGTTCATGTCCTTGGGGAAGCCCTGAATGACCTATTTATGTATTTTAGATTGAGCAGGTTGTACATCAAGTCTGAAGAATCACTTTCTAGAGAATAAGCCATGTAGAGTTACAGGGTTCAGATAATCAGGGGTCAGCGGTAAAAGTATAGAGCTAAAATCTGGTGAATGAATGTCACAAAAGAAACCGAAGAAAGGAATTTTTCATGATCTTGATTTCTTGTCTTAATTTAATTTAAATGCCTCTGGTTCTGACTCTTTTTATTGATATTGTAAAATTATTAATATTTTAGTTTTCATTTTACAAGGTGAATCACCTTAAGCCTTTTTGAGAAGCAGGATATAAGCAAAATTTTCTGAAAGAATGTACTCTGTGTTCATTTAAAACTTCCTATCATAATTTAATTGAGTTAGGGCTAAGAGGATGCAGCTAATATAGCATGAGTGTTATGGGTTCATTTTATATCTTATTAAGACAGTATTAGAAACTGTTCTCTGGCCTGGTCCTCATGCTTTGGGAAGGGTCTTGAAAGAGTTGGGCTGAAGGTTTGCAATGCACAAAAGCAAAGAGACAAATAGCTAGATATACTTGCCTCATCCTGGCACTGAGCTCTGGAGCTCTGGTGCTCTTTGGCAGCTGCAGTAAATTAAAGGAATATGCTATCAGTTCTGAGTTAAATTGGAGAAGATCTTACCCTTCTTTTGGGCTATTTCAAAAGGACAACCAAAGTATTCTAGTGAGTGCAGTTGCAGTATGAATAGGTGAATGCTTTTGGGTTCGTTGTAATTACCATTAACTGAAGGGTCTCACAAAATGAAATTTCATTTCTTTGCTTCAGTGACTGTCAGTGTAAATATATTATTTACAGCAGACTGAATAAATGATTGCATTCAAATAAAACTATTCTATTTTTATTTTTAAATCCAGTGAATAAACTTTGGGTTCTGTAAAATCATAAACTTATAAGTGAGAAGAGACTTTAAAATGACGTTAAATCGTTCCACTAACTTGAGCTACAGTGGCTTTACATTATGCCAGTCAGATGGTGGTCCTATGCTGTTCGTGAGTTTTCTTTACAGAAATTTCACAGCTCTTTTTCTTAGAGCCTAGGTATGTTCATTGGTTGCACGGTTTTTTGTTTACTTACTAAAATCCTTAGTGATCCATTAGTGGGCATGTACTAAGTTACTTTCCATTTTAGACCAGTATAATTTCATTTTCTCTGTTAACTATACTAAGTTGCATTGATCCCAGTTAAGCTCTTTTTATATTGTTTTCTTACTATTTTTCCAGGATATTATGGTATTTCTAATATGGGTTTTTAAAATGTTTTATTTTACTTCCTGTTGATGTTATTGATTAAATTCAATAAGAAAGATGATTTTCATTTTGTAATCCAAATCATACATTTCCCAGGACTTTACAAGCACGGAAGAGGATTTTAAATATTTGAAACATTTTTTGGCTATTACACATTTACTATAAATCTATTAATTAAAGACATCTTTTCACAGGAGCAAAGGCATTAGACATTATGATATAACTTACTCTTTTTGTTTTTTAGGGAGTTGTTACCTCTACAGCTTTGCATAAAAATAGGAGCTATGAGTTTCTGGCTGTCCTTAGTCAACACCATACTCAGGACTGTTTTGTGGTTGACAGATGGGGTCAAATATGTGACATGTTACTATATCTGCAAGCAGCATATTTCTTTTCTTATTTTGTTATAATGAGAATAGGAAATATGGAAATAATGGAATGATTTTGTGGAAAGGAAAACGTATCTGTCTGAAAGAGGAAGGGCTGATTCATAGCTAGACCTCCTAGAATCCCAAAGGACAGCATGAAAGGCAGCTGAAATCTTAGAGAGGTGAATTAGAAATACTATGCTAGCCTAAAAAGAGAAATATATCAGCTCTTTGGCAAAACTGCAAAATCTTTTTTTTTTTTTTCTGAAGCAATTAGAACTTTGCTCATGTGCATCAAACATGAGCAAGAAAGAAAAATGCTGTTTGACTGAAGGATGTGTTCAGAGAGATTTTTCTGATCTCCTAAAAGAGAAAGATGAGGGGATTTAAGAACTTTTAAATCGAGCCTGTATTCCCTGTAGACCAGATAATCCTTTCTACTAATTAATTGTGTGGTTCAGGTACATAAGGAGAGATAGACACAGATTAAGTATTGGGGCATTCTCTCTTTGCTTTCTAAATGGAACTGTGAAGTGGGTCCATGCCTTGCCTCAGATAAACTTCCTACTGAAGAAGAGGAGGCTCCCATGAGTATCCTGAGAAGGGTAGAAAAGTCTGAAGGAGGTACTTTTCAGAAACTGTGACCAGTGGGAATTCTATCCAGATGCTGGGCAGAGTTAGGTTAAGTTCTGGTAACTTCAGTTGACAAATTAATATATAACAGCTGTGGATAACATATATTGCTGTGTGGTAAGGGTTATGAACTCAGAGTTTTACAAGTTAATTGAGGAGATAAAACCTAATGTAAGAACAAGCAAAATAAGGCTCTAAGATGCATACAAATTTATGTGCCTAGACAAAAGAGAGCTATTACAATGCATGTCAGGGTTGGAGGAAACTTGAAAAAAATTGGTACATTGTGGATTGAGACTTAGAATTGAGGTTGTCATGAAAGAGGTAAAAAAAAAAAAAAAAGGAAAAGGGTATTGCTTACTGAATGGATCCTAGCTATAGCAATGGTGATACAGAAAGAAAAATAACCCTGGAGTGTGTGTTTAACAGTGTCTAAGCAATTTCTACAAAATTTACCCCAACTAGAGAGATGTACCTGCCCTTAAGCCTATACCATCCCAACCAACCCCCAACTCCCCGTGTCAAAATCTGTAAGTCTGCAAAATGAACTTCATTGTGTGATACTTAGAGCTTGCTCAGGTATGTATGTCTCCCAAAATTCTGGGTTTATATGTGTTCAACTTGATGCCAGCTGACCTGCTCATCAGAAGGTAAAACAGTTATCTGTAAAGTTTCTGTGGGTTACTGAGTCCTCCCCAATTCTAGGCAAACGTGATACTCCGAACCTTGGTAGCAGCTGCTTTTGGAATTAAAGTCACAGACTTTCAAAGCCTCTTCAGAGTGCCTGCTACTTAGATGCAGTGGACGATGGGTCCAGGATGACTTAAAATGTCATGTTGTTCTTTAAAAATGTACAGGCACTGAGATGAATGATTTTCCCACATGAAAAGAGAGATATATGCTTTTATTATTGTTCTTTATTCATTGCAAGACAGCACGATGTGGTCGGAAACTGTTGGGGAACTTTGGCTTGCTTCTTGTTTGTCTGCTGCTCTACTGTGTTACCACAGGCAAAAATATTAATATCGCTACCTTCAGTCTTCACATTTAATAAACTCTTAGGGAAGTTGGTTGTTCCATACAGGAAACATAAGTATCAAGAAGGAAAACATGTGGTTGTGTTTTTATATCTGGAGTAGAGGGAGAGTGCATGGAGAGTTTCCTCTATGTTCTTAAAAGATGTTCTAGCATATTTTTAAAAGCATATTTTAGCCTTGAAGATGCTCTAGCAGTTGGATCTCACAGTATAATTGCCATTTGGTCTTAGAACAGGGTAAGGGCCTAGGAAGTAATAGAGAGCAAGTCATTTTTTTTTTTTTCTGGGAAAAATATTCTAGTGTGTTAGTCTAGCAGAAAATAACTCTGGTGGTATATTTTTAAACAGTATATGTGATATTAATACGTGCAGAAAAATGCTATTTGATGCTGCATCTTCTATGTACATGTAGATATTACTATTCCTCTGGCTAGCCTCCTCTCATTCCATCCAACCCTGGAATTTTTCCTTTTGCTCCTTAAGGATGAGGGGGATGGTACAGAGCTAGAATCCTCCTCATTTAAGAACTCTAAAGAATATTAGTGTAACCTAATATGTGTTTATTCAAATACATGTATAAATCTTGTTTTTGTATCAAGAAGCAATAGTCTCAATACCCTGCCATTTTGAGATGAATTAAAAAATAGCAGTACGGTATATAAAAATGATCCATGCAAATGGAAAATAATATTTTTAAGAATACTTATCATTGATAATTAAAAAAATAAAAACAGAAAATGAGAATTAATCATTAAATAGGCCTATCACAAATTTATTTTGTAAGATCTATTTTTCATCTAATAGTGACCAAAATTGCTGTGACCAGAGTTAAGAGAAAAGGCTAGGACTTTATTAAACATTAAACCATACCAACTACATACACTGAAAGCATTTTTATACATTAAGCACTTTAGTGACCCTTAGCAAACACTTACTTTCTGTTTTTTGAGGTTGAAAGGTAGTTCATGTTAATCAATCCTATTCTCATAACTAACTAGATGAGAAAAATAATTTAGGCTGGTCTTCTTGAGTGTCAGAATATTAGCGAGACATTGGTTGGGAGTATTGGTCAGGTACCTCTGTAACCAAACCAGAAGGTCATATTTATTCAGGATTTTAAACAGACAACAAAATTATTGTTTAAAAAGATTTATTTTATTGTTTTTGACAGAGACAGACAGAAACAGAGAGAGACAGAGAGAAGGGGGAGGGCCCAGAGCAGTCTTCATAGTTGTATGTCATCAGTTTCCAACATGGTTTCATTCTACACAGGTGGGCGGGGGCCGCAGGGGTAGAGTTGGGGACCAGGTCAGGGGCCTCCCACATGAAAGGCATGCCACTGTGAGCTGTGGGTCGAATTGGGAATCTTCCACATGGGAAGCTAGCAT
>PVKE010049425.1:0-11269 GCA_004027555.1 Craseonycteris thonglongyai | reverse complement strand
TCTGTCAAAAAGTAAAATAGAAATAAATATGCACTGAAGACAAAAAGATAATTTCTCTCTATAAATGTGAAAAAAAAAAAAAAAAAAAAAAAGAATCATTGATTGAGCACTATCTGTATTCCAGGACCACTGTGCCATGAGTCTCTTCCCTCACTGATCCCTCTACCCCAGAGCGCCCAAGGGATAGCCCCCAAAGAGGGACGGCAATTCCAAAGAACACTTACAAGGTACTGAGATAAAAGAATATTCTGGGTAAAATACAGACTATTTGAAAATACAGATTAATTTGAATAGGAGGGTGGGGACTTCAGAGGGGACTGGATAGGACAGGGCTCTAATGGGTGTGAGCTTGGGAGCGGGGCTGTCAGGTGCTTGGCAAGGAGACCTGGGAGACTCGCTTCATGCCCAAATATTCAGATAAAACTTGCTTACAGGAACTCCGTGACACCCCAGTCAGCTCCACAAGTTCATCAATAGTTCGATGGGGGTCTTCAAAGATGGCTTGATGAATTCTTCCATTGTCTTCTGTTCAGCTGGTTGATGGACGCCCAGAACGAGGTTGATCGTTAATCGACATTTCACCTCTTTTAAAACGGGAAAACCACTTGTAAACTGGTGTTTTACTCATAGCAGCTTCTTTGTAAGCCTTCTGTAGCATAACAATTGTTTCTGCCTCATTTTTTCCCAAGAGGAAACAAAATTTCACTGCCACACGTTGTTCGTGCAAATCACCCATCATGAAATAGGCACAGGTTGAAAGAGTCTCTGGAAAAAATCACTAACGGCGAACACAGCCTCTCTCAACGCCAGCTGGAACACTGATGCGGATGGGTTCCTAGAACACTCACCTAGAAGGGGAAGCCTGTACTACAAGGGGCCTGCCCTCCAGACGATAATTCCAGTATTTTTTGCCCTCCACTTGTAAATGAGGGCGACCGGTCTGTTATTACCGAGGGATGGGGCTGTTGACTCCTGAAGGAACCATCTGCAGACAGGAAGGAGGGGAGGAGGGGAAGTGGTCAGTGGGGTGCAGGACAACCACAGCTCCCCATCCATCCGCCCAGGGCCAGGGCCCCTCAGATCCCCGGGTGTCAAAGGTCCCGGGGGCACCGTGTCGTCAGGTAGGTCAGAGCCCAGTGCTGGACATCATGGGGGTCCCTGCTCCCCTCCTTACTTAGGTTCCAGAGCCACTAGCCTACAAGTCCTGAGGAGGACGAGCACATAAGAGCTCCAAAACCCAGGCCGGAAACACAACCCATATTTGGCCCTGGCCTGCTAATAGGTCAGACCCTACCTACCACCTGGCCTTCTGACACCACACCACCATCCCCTGCTCTCCATGAACAACCCCAGTGGCTCGTCCCGCATGTCACTTCTTGCATGACCTGCAGCACCTGACCTAAGCCCCACCCCTCAAATGGGAATAGATTTACTAGGGCTGGAAGTGCAGCTCAGTGGCCTTGGATGGGTCAGGGAGCAGGAGAAAAGGTTCTTACCAAGATGGGGTGCCGGTGGGTGGCCCCTAGGCTTGAAGAAACCCTGTAACATAAAGGACTTGGTGAGGGTGGGCAAAGAAAGTCTAGGGGTTCAGAGAACATCAAACCAGGGCCCCTCAGACCCCCAGGTGTCAAAGGTCCTGGGGGGCACTGCATCCTCAGGGTTGATCGGAGCCCAGTGCTGGACATCATGGGGGCCCCAGTCCCACAGCAACCAGGTCCTCAGGCCACTTGCTCTCAAGGAGAGAGACCAAGCTAACAGCACATACAGACTAGGAAACAGGGCGACAGTGGCACTGTCATGAAGTAGAAAATGTTACTTTGGAAACATACTAAGCAGTATTTTGGATCAAGTAAGGTATTTACTTTCAATACACTAAGTGCAAATAAAGCAAACAAGGTTAAGTGTACAACTGCTAAGCTTATGTTTATTTCCTGTATGAGGATTATTATTTTTTTATTGTGAAATTTAATGGGGTGACATTGGGTTTGAGGATTTAAATAATGAAAAGAACACTAAAAATGCATGGGACAATGGCAAAAGAGGGCCTGTCAATTATGAACGAGAAAAATCCTTCCCCTTTGACTTGGCAACAGTTAGGGTAAAGTCCGTGACTTTGGAGGTGATTTGCCTGTAGGAACTCAGCTAGAGGTCATTCTTGATGGGTTATAGTTTGCAGAGATGGAAACCGTACAAGCTGGGTTCCTTGGCAGGGGCGTGGCATTGCTCATAGTCGGGCAACCCATGTCCTAGGAGATCTTAAGGACCAGTTACCCCAAAACTAATGTTTAACAGAACTCTGATATTTGGGGAGTGACCGTGTCAGAGTCAAAACGATTCCTGAAGGTGAACAAAGGCCCCATTTGCTTTCTCCCAAGACCATTCCTATCTGCTTCTCAGAACAACCCAGTAATTCACTTAAGAAACCCCACTTCCACTTCTTCCCTGGTGACTCCTGAGATCCTGTCGCTTCCTCCCCCCAGCCTCTGTTCTAGGTTGCAAAACATGCCAGTGCCTGGAATTGAAAAAAACAAGAGCGATGTCCTAAGGAAAGCACCGGGTGGAAAATCTCAGAAAAACTCCATGTCACTCGCACCCCCTCCCCTTCCCCCCAAGAAAAATGGACAAGATGGCGGAGATCTGCGACGTGGGCAGCAGAAATGGCGCAGCTGGTGCAGACAAAGGAGGAATAGCCCCAGTGGCCCTGTTCGCTCCGGCAGCAGGAATGCTATCCACCTTGAGCACCCCAAACCACCACCACCCTCTGCGGCCGCGATCCTCGCTCCGCGGGAACCCCAGGCTCGCCTCGAAGCACGTGCCATGCCTTTACAAAGGCCGTGACCCCATCTATGGGACAATGTAGCCGCCCAGGCCCAGCACCTCATCACACACGCGGCCCAGTTCCCAAAGCCCCACTGCACAGGCAAAAAGAAGCCAAAAGGGCCAAACAACAACAAAAAAACCCTAAATACAACCCCCAAAACCGAGACCAACTTACCCAAACCTCAATCGCTCCCAGGCGACAGACTGGGGCCTTGCGTCTCCTTTTATAGCGCGCGCCGCCCGCGAGGCCCGCCCCCTGCCAAGCCGTGCTCCTCCCTGAGGCATCGAGCACAGGCGCCCGTGTTGGAAACTTCACTTTAGTGTTTGAGGACGGGAACAATGCCTGCTCCCATTAGAATTTTCCTGAGCAGGCGATGAGACATTGTCCCTGCAAACGGAGAAAAAGAAGCAAGGAAATGTAAGGTCCGTTGTCCTGTTATGAGCTTCAGGCAATTCTTTGGATGGCCTAAAGGGCGGGCGGTGAAGGGGAAAGACCCCGAGTGGGGACGTGGCCAGAAAGGGAAGCAACTGGAGTCGCCCAGCGCTGCAGCGGCTGGAGCTGTGGCTGAAAGGCGGAGCCTCCTCTGAAGAAGTCCCAGCTGCAGAAATGGAGGCGGGGCCAGAACTGAGATTGACAGGTGGGGGTTCTAGGAAAGTGCTCTCTGGTGACCCAGAGTTAGAGGCTGAGCCTGCGCAATGAGAGGCGGGGCCCGCGCCTGGAGGTCTGGCTGTGAAGGCCGTATCCTGGCTCTGGGGTGCCAGGAGCTTGGGTCTTGGACTCTGCGATCCAAGAGAGGAGGGGCTGGGACAGGACTCCCGGGCTGAGGACTGGATTTGGGGTTCACTTCCTGGTTTAGCTCTGGAGGGCCTGGGGGCTTAGATTCTTGGTAGGGTTGCAGATCTAAGGTGTGTCTTTCATACCGTTTTTCAAAGGTAAAGAATACAATGTCTCTATTCCAAATCCACTCACGAGAGGTTGCCACTGTCAACATTTTGGTGTAGGCTCTGTCAACTGATGGTTGGTGCTAATTCAACGCCAGCCGCAGTCCCCAATTTGAAGTGCAGTGAACAAAGAGACCTTAGTGCTAACAGCTCAACTGTGATACAGCATGGCTGTGAGAACCGCACGGCTGTAGAACAGCTCAATAGTGTTACAGCTCAGTTATGAAGCAGGATGGCTGTGAAACAGCACAGCTGCGAGGTGGTCCAGGGGCCAGGACCGTCTCCTGCCGGGCAGCTCTGCCCTGCCCTGCTTTACTCTGCCTGCTCTTCTCTGCTCTTCTCTGGCCAGATGTTTTTGGTGTTTCATCTTCTGTGTTTCATCTCCAGCTGGGGAAATGCAGTCTTAAGTCTTGTGTGAAAAGGTAAAGTGTGAGTCTGTTTCTGTTTTGTTAAGGAGAGCAAACTGATGGTTGTCAGATGGGAGGGCAGATGGGGGGCTGAAGGGAAAAGGATTAAGAAGTACAAATTGGTAGTTACAAAGTAGTCATGGGGATGTAAAGTAAAGCATAGGGAATATAGTCAATAATAAATATTGTAATGCCTATGTATGGTGCCAGGCTTATTAGTCTAATCAGTGGGATCACTTTGAGAATTATGTAAATGTCTAACCATTATGCTGTATCTCTGAAACTAATATAAAAATAATAGTGGATGTCAACTGTTATCAAAAAATTAAAAAATAAAGTTCAGAGAAAAAAAAAACCCACACACCTCCCTGAGGAGCTATGACTAATATAGGCAGAAGTCCCTGTCCCTGGTCCTTGATTGGTCTATCCTCATGCATATGAGGACTCCAAATCCTCACAGTTTGATTGTCTCAAAAGGCATTGTCCTGATTGGTTAGTGAAGATGCTGATGGGTGTGTGTGTGTGTGTGTGTGAATATAGCTGCACAATTCCAATTGGACTGGGAAGGCCTTAGTCCTCTTGGTTGAAATACAATCATGGAGCTCCTTTATAAGAGCAGGCTCAGCTAATAGGAATGCAGTGCAGGCACACAGTTCAGTACTTGCTTCTCCCTAAAGTGCAGTTTGTGTGAGGAAGCCCCAGTATAGAAACAGGTGCTGGGCTCTGCTATTAAATTTGAGTCCGGTTAGCCACCACGAGCCCTTCTCACTAGGCGTCTTCTTTCTTAGGGATCATAATTCTTTATGTGCACGCACACACTCATGCCTTTGTATGAATGGAACACATTTTGTTTAGATGGTTCTTCTTGTCATTTGTTTTCTTCTTTCTAGTTGGGAGACTCCTTCCATGAAGCCTGTGGTCTGAAGTGAAAGAAAGAGATGCGAACTCCCCTTAGGAGGCATTTCCTATGCTGTCTCACATCAAATAAAGGAAAGGCCTCACTGTGGCTACAAGCTTGGGCTGGGCTGGTCTCTGTTTCCTCTCCTTCTGCCCTCTCTCTCCCTTGCTTAGGCTATACTAGCATATTGGTTCGCCCGGTCTTCCTGGAACCTGCCAAGGCCATTTGTACCTCAGGACTTTTACATTTGCTTTTCCTTCTGCTTGGAGCTTCCCCCGCCCCACCAAATAACCCCATGACTCTCTTCCTCTTCAGTCATGTCTCTGTTCAAATGCCACCTTAGCATAGAGCCCCACTCTTTTGTTCTATATAACATACACCTCCCTTCCCAGACCGCTCTTCCTTACTTCCCTGTGTTTCTCTTCAGAGCACTTATCCCCCAAATACCTAACTCTTTGAGGGTGTATTTTGTATCCCTTAGCTGAAATATCAGTTTCATAAAAACAAGGATTTGTGTCCAGTGTAATCACGGTTACAGATCCAATGTCTGGCACATAGCTGCAGGTCAATCTATGTTAAAAATGAACAAATTTGAGAGCCCTTTATGGCAGACAGGTGAACGATTATAGTAGCAACACTTAGAGCACATACTATGGACCAGGTGTTATGTTAAACTCTTATCTCCATTGAAGTACTGTCATTCCCATTCTACAGATAAGGGCCCTTGAGAAACAGATGGGTTCAATACCTTGCCACAGGGCACAGAGCTAGTTAAGTCTGGGCCTAGCCTCAAAACCTGGCAGCCTAACTACTGTGAGGGTGATAGATGGGACTCCATGTTGGGGCCCTGCAGGGGGACTCAGGCAATGATACAACTTTGTACTTGGGTTTCTAACTACCCTACTCAGTAAATGATCCTCTGTTAGCCCTAAACCATCCACAAAATAAAATTTAAAAGGTAGGGAAAGAATGGGATGGTATAGAATTTATTTTTTATTTTTTTATTTTTTTTTAAAGAACAGCCTTGTGTTGATGGATTTGGGGAAAAGAAAGAGGAGGTGGTGGCAGTAGCTGGTAACAGCAGGAGGTGAAGTGTGGGTGCAGGGAGAATCTGCCTCAGGAGGGGCAAAATATTGGGGGGGGTGCTCAAAAGTAAAGGATGAAGTTCATAGAGTTTGTGGCGAATTACCTGTTCAGGAAGCACTGATTGAGCACCATCTGTTATGCCAGGACCATTGTGCCTTGAATCTCTTTCCCTTGAGTCCCTTCCCTCACCAGTCCTACCCCAGAGTGCCCAAGGGTTGGCCCCAAAGAGGGATGGCAATTCCAAAGAACACTTACAAATGATTTACAAATACAGAATTTTAGTCTGAATGAGGTCATTTACAGGGGACTGACAAAGGACAGAACTCTTGTAGGTCTGGGGGTTTGAGAGTAGGGTTGCCAGGTGCTTGGCAGGGAGCCATGGGAGAAGGCCAGAGGAAGGGTCATTCCCACATCCTAAGTCCAGATGGCCTGGACCGCCAGGATGGACCAGAAATTCATGTAGTTCAAGTAGGAAAAGAAACCTGAGGGGAGGAATAGAGCAATGGGTGTGAGGCACAGAATTCACCAGCCCAACCCTGATCCCAGTCCTCTCCCCAAATTCCACCACACCCCCTACCCTGTCCCCAAACCCCTTCTTAAATCCAATTCAACCCTATTCCCTATACTGTCCCCAACCACATCCATAATTCCATCTCATCCCCTACCCTGTGCTCAAACCCAACCCCATTCTCAATCCAGACCAGTCATCAGAAAGAAGAAGACGCCAGTCCATGCCAAGTAGAAGCTGCGCCCCAGCCTGTAGGTCATGCCTTCCTGCAGGAAGTGCTTGGCCTGCATCAGGTAGAACAGGACACCCAATATCATGCTGGTCCCTGCATGAGTAAAGGTGTTAGTAGGCTTGACAGCAGGTGTGTGAAGATCCCAGCCCATAGTTGTGTGGCTGCCTGGCTCTTGCTCAATATTTTCTTACTTTCTCTCACCTCCCTCTGCCTCTGCTCACAAGCAGCATAATCGGCTCCTGACAATATCATAGTAGACGACATTGGAAGTGCTAGTCTTGGTCTTTAACCAGGCAATGGTGGTGTTTCAAATCACAGACTTTGGGGCCAACCAACTGGAGCTCCTGCCTCTGCTCCCACCTTAGAGCAGCCACTCCATCTCTCTGTGCCTCATTTCCCTCATCTGTGAAGTGGGCACAATCATAGGAACCATCTCCTTGGGCTTTCAAAAAGAGTTACTGAGATTGGCATGTTTCCTGGTACACAGTGAGCCCTCAAGAACCGAGATTGACTATTATCATCATCATCATTATATTTTGTCTTTAATTTAGGGCTTCTGAAGCAGTGGATAAGGAAATCAGTCATTATGGATATTTTAATTATATTTTGAAATGACATGAATTAAAGATAATTTGTGGAAAGGCAAAGACTTTCTTTTTTTCCAGGTAGTGGAGTGCTTGGTATTTTTTCTTTAAGTCATTGAAAAATAGGAACTGTTTTCCATTTAATTAAAAGGAGAATGAGCAGAAATGATTTTCTTATAAAAAATGTCCTACTTTAGATGATACAAAACTGAGGTGTTTTCCATCCTATGTACCTATATTTAAACAATCTGGAAGAGCTAATAGAAAAACTGACAAATATTGTTTGCTAACACAGAAATAGGAAGTTGAGTGATCTCTCTTCTTGGCCTTACTATCATTCTCCAAAAATGTTCTTTCTTTCTTTCTTTCATTGTTTTTTTGATAATGAGAGAGAAAGGGAAGAGCCCAGAGCAGTCTCCATAATTGTACGTCATCAGTCTTTGACATAGTTTTATTCCACACATGTGAACAGGGGGTTGTGCAGGGCAGGAGCTGGGCAGGAGCCTCCACATAGGAGTCATGCCCCCATGAGCTGGGGGCCTAGCCAGGGGCCTCCCACATGGGAAGCTCACCCCAGCAAGAACTGAACTGGAGGTCACACCCCATGTCAGCATATGGGTCCTCATGGGCCAGGGCCAAGATTCGATCCTTGGACCCTGGTGCTTTAAGGTGAGTGCTTAACCTGCCAAGCCATCCTGGCATCCCTGCCAAAATGTTCTCTTGATGCAACTGAAAGCTGTGATCAGTTATTACAAGAAAACCAATATCTTTCAATTCCAAATTAAAGTGCCCTCCATTGCCTCCTTTTTTTTTTAATTTTTTTTTATTTATTGTTAAATTTGATGAGGTTACATTGGTTCCATTGCCTCCTTTTTAAAAAAGTGTGATTTGGCTTACAAATGGAAAACAAAACTATTCTAATCAGAATATAAAGTTTGAGTTATTTGGGTGGGAGTATAAGGATTATCATGGTAAGGACATGTGCAAAGGTAAATAACTGCCATTCAATACCGACATTTTCTAACTCAATCCTCACAACATCTTCATATGGTAGAAAATTTTATCCTCATGCTACAGACAAGAAAACTGTGGCTCAGAAAGATTAAGAAGCTTGAACAAAATCAGAGCTGGTGGTGGTAGTGAGACAGTATTTGCAGAGGGGCTATAACTGGGAATGGAGTTGGGTATTGGGTAGAGTTTGAAATTTGAGTGATAAGGATGGAGGTTGGGATTGAAGCTGGTGTTGGGTTGTGGTTGGTGACTTGGTGTGGTTGGGAAATGAGGATGATTGAAGATTGTTAAAAGGATGGAGTTGGGAATGGATTAGGTTGAGTTTGAGAGTGAAGTTCACAAGCGATAGAAATGGGGTTGCAGATGGGGTTGGGTGTAAGGTCAGATTTAAGAAGTTGGGGATGAAGATGGAATGAGGCTGAGTTTAAGTTTGAGGTTCACAGGTGATAGAGTTGGGTTGGGTCTGAAGAATGAGTATTGAGTAGGGTTAAGCATGGGGTTGAGTTGGGTGTTGAGATTTACAAAGGAGTTCAGGATGGTTTGGAGACTGGAGAAAAGAGAGAATTGGAATGGAGGTGGAAATGGGGAGGACATCATGGAAAGAGATATGGACGAATTTGAGATTTGTTGACAATAAAGATGGGAGGTGAAGTGGGGGCTGGTTTTGGGGCTAGAGATGGGGTTACATTGGAAATTGGTATTTCTTATTGGATTGGATTTGGAGGGAACTAGGATTAGGATTGGGGCTGAAGGTGAGGAATGGGGTAGGATTAGAGTGTGGTGGGGATCGGGCATCATAATAGGCAATGAGCAAGGTGCCTTGCCTCGGTGTTCCTGATGGAAGGATCTCAGTGCCATGTCATACCTGTCAGGGAGCTGATGATGATGTTGGAGAAGTCCAGCATTGGCAGGTTGGAGCTGGTGGAGAAGATGGTATTTACAAGTATGATGCAGAGACAGAAGCTGGTGAGGCTGGCAAAGAGGAGAAAGGCCCAGGCCAAGTCCAACAAGTCTGAGGGGGAAGAGAATCAGGAACACCAGGATGAATATTATGTAGATGAGGATGAGCATAGAGCAGTGAGGGTGGTCCTGGGGAGGTGAGGATCATTCTGGGGGAAGGAGGATGATCCAAGGGTAGTGAGAACCATTGTGGAGAAAAGAGGACAAACCCAGGGCAATGAGGACCATCCAAAGGAAGATAGGAAGGGGTCCCTAAGACAGAGGAGAGATGAATCCCAGGAAAGCCTTACAAGCGTTCTGGTCGTACTCTTGTAGACAGGAGATGTCAGAACACTGCACAAATAAGATGGTGTTGATGGGGATGGTCATGGGGCCAGCAGGGTCTCCAGGGGCTGTCAGAGGCACTTGGAAGTGAATCCAGGGCTGGCCCAGAGTTATGAGACCGAGGATCACCATACCAAGTAGGCTCAGCAGGAGGCTCAACTGGCGGCTGATCTTCTTGCCCCTATACAGCAGCTTCCAGTCTAGGGGCAGCTGTGAATATCTGCGTCTACACCTGCAGCAGATTGCCCACCACCAGTGTCAACACTGAGTCCAGCCACCCAACCCAGTCACCCCAGGTCCAGAGGCTAGACCTTGTCCCACCCAGTCTAGCCTTCAGATTCTATCTTCTTTATGTCCATCCTCCTTGTCCTGTATCCCTCAGGCCCTGCCACCTCCATATTCAGTCGCTAGGTTGAGCCACAGGTCCAGCCTCTGTGCCATACCCTACCCAGGGCCAGCCTTCAGGTCCATCTTCCAAGCCCTGCCACACCTCGGTCCAGCCTCTAGACTCATGTTTCTGGTCCCTGACCTGTGACTGCTGCCCTACTCCCCGAATTCTCACCCAAAACCTGTTCTCTTGCTTAGACCCCGGCCTCTCACCTGCCAGATTCGGCCTCCGCTGTGTTGGCTGATAGTATACTGTGGACATTGCTGTCTAGAGTATGTTCATTTAATTGGAAGCGGATGAAAGAGTCTTTGACATTTTCCTTAGAGATCCAGAGACTTGATTCAAAGCTTTTGTTATTGGTCCCAGGGCTGTGAGTAATTGAATGGGGGTCATCGACCTTGGCCAAGGGTGATGACATAGGGCCTTGAATACTTGCATAGTGACTCTGGGGTGTTGGCAGGAGGTCTTGGAAACTGACTTGACTTGTGTAGGCAACTGATTCTCTACTGGTAAGGGGAATGTGAGTAATTACTGGGGGGCTTAGGACACTGAAGTGGCGAGTTTGGAAACCCGGTGAAACATCTTGGGCATTGAAATAGTAACTGTGGGTAGCTGATGGTGTGTCTTGGATGATGGCCCAGTGACTGTTGATAGTAGGTGGTGTGTCCTCAGGGCTTACCTGGTGACTGCTGCTACTGGATAGCGTCTCTTGAATATTGTTCAGGCAACTGTTGTTAATGAGTGGTGTCTCTTGGATACTGACCCTGCGACTGTGGCTAATGGGTGGTATCTCTTGAATACTGAACAGGTGACTGTTGCTAATGGATGATGTCTCTTGGATACTGACCTCGCTATTTTGAATAATCGGTGGTTCTTGGATACTGAACCGGCGAGCATGGATAATGGGTGTAGGTTCTTGGATACTGAACCGGCGAGTGTGGATAATGGGTGCAGGTTCTTGGATACTGAACCGGCGAGTGTGGATAATGGGTTCAGGTTCTTGGATACTGACCCGGCGGGTGTGGATAATGGGTTCAGGTTCTTGGATACTGACCCGGCGGGTGTGGATAATGGGTTCAGGTTCTTGGATACTGACCCGGCGGGTGTGG
>PVKE010049424.1:0-11266 GCA_004027555.1 Craseonycteris thonglongyai | reverse complement strand
TCAAAATTATAAATTATATTTAAGCATCTTGACTTTGCTATTTTTCAAAAATATTTCTGTTCTTGTCACAAACTAGAAACTTCAAAGTAATAATACCTAAATTTTTTTATGAAATAGAGTACTTTCTGTTTATTTTTACTATCAGATGATTTTCCTACTTTGTGGTTTACAAAAGTGGTCTAAATATCATCTGCTATACTATTCTTCTTATGCAAGTTTGAAAGTTTTAAGACATAGCTTATTTAACAATAACAAAAAATCAGATTACCTTCCTTACATCTGCATTTCAGGATATTATCTGGTTGTCATTGATATCTGAGCTGAGATTTCACAACTCATTTCATAAATAGGTTTTTAAAAATGGACTTAGGATGCCTAATATGAAGACATAGTATGCATTCAGCTCCATGTTTCAAGTTTTCTTGGGGTTATATATCCTAATATTACCTACGAAACCTAAAGTGAAATTATGATTCTTTTTGACTAAGAATTCAGAGACTGTAATGTCTAAGTAAGTTTTATGGTGAATTTAAAGTAAATATATTGATTTGCTTTACAATCTAGTATAATGAAGCTATGATTGGTAGTCATAAATTGAAAGGCCACCTGAAATATTCCACTGTGCTAAGGCTAATGGGTAACAGCTTATATTGGATACTTTCTTAAACATGCAAATATTCATGGATTCATATTCCATGTCATGTCTGAAATCAAATTGTATTTTAATTTAACAACTAGAGGGGCTATAAGAGAATCTGAATTTAAAGAATTCACTCATTCATTCAAAAAAAATATTGAGTATGTATTATGTTAGATATTTAAGTCACAGAAGATTTAAGAAAGACAAAATAGGCAGAAATTTCTGCCAGTTATAGTTTTCATTCTTCGAGGAAGGTAGACATAAACAAAATAAATAAGGAAAATATATGTGTTTTTTTTTATATCACCATATACTTGAATCTCCCTCCCTTTTCCCCCACACCGCTTCCCCCTCTTTCTCTGGCAACCACCAAACTATTGTGTGTTAGTATAATCACTGCTGAAGATAATCAAATTAATAAAATGGACAGTAGGTACAAAAGAAAATGATCAATAAGTTTCAGTGGAGAGGTGCAGTGGTGAGAGAGTATGTAATAATGAATTTGATTGGCCTTTTTCACAGTTTCTGTGAGCTAACATCTTAGTCTGAAATTCTCCACCATAACTTATTATTTATGCAAACAAGATGACTCATGATGGGCACCTGATGGCTTTTGCTAATGACATGATTCAGCGTAGAGCTAATCATGCTAATAATCTTAGGTAAAGGAACTAGCTATGGTTAAAAGACCGACCATGGGTTTAGAGGGTTAGGGCTTTGAACCACATACCAGCCTGACCTCAAGGAAGGAAAGGGGGTTGAAGATTGAGTTTAATTGCACAGCCAAAAATTCAACCACTCATTCCTATATAATGAAACTCCAATAAAACTCTGGACCTCAAGTACAGATGAGCCTCCTGCCTTGGCAATACTCCATGTGCACATTGCCATAGTTAACTTTCCCCATTTAGGGAAAAAAAAGTGCAACTCCATTTTATTTTACATAAATGTGTTCTTTGGGACTGAAACAAATCTGACTGGCTTCAATGAGAAAATAAAATATAAAAACTGTTCTTGGAGTTATTTCTAAATAGAATTTGTCTCTCATTCTAATGTAACCGAACTATATAAAATCAACGTTTAATAATTTGTGGGGTAAGGCTAGGACTGTATTCTGTGAATTATCTCAGGGTAAACAATGCAACTGCAAGGACACCAGCAAATACTATTCTGAGGACAAAAGGAAAAAGAGTTTAATACCATGAAGGTAATTCATCTCTGAGGATACAGAAGCTTTGCCTTTGGAACCCTGTCAGTACCAGATTCTGTTCTATGTATCTCTTCTTTGATTGATTATAATGTATATATCCTTTTGTTATATTAAAGCTGTAATTGTAATTATAGCACCTTCCTGAGTTATATGAGGTCATCTAACAAATTATCAAATCGGAGGGAGTCCAGGGGGCCCTCAAATTTTTTAGCTTGCTGGCCTGAAGTGAAAGTGGTCCTGAGGATCCCGAACTTGCAACAAGTATAAGAAATCTTGGGTTGACTTGAAACTCTGAGATTTTAACTTTGACTTTGGTTAACTCTGGGTAGAGGAACTGCAATATTTAACAGAAAAGGGACTTTTAAGTGAAAACTTGGAGGAGAGTTGTCATTCAGTCTTTTTCAAAGAAAGAGCTTTGCAACAGAAGGAATAGAAAGCAAAGGCCACCAGACAAAAATTAGTTTTCCATGAAAAATAAGTAGAGTGTGGCTAGAGTAAAACCAGTTAGGGAAGAAGTATGAAGTGAGGTTAGAGGGGTGACAGCAGAGCCACATTATTTAGTGACCTGTAGATCTTTGTAAGCTTTTTACATTTACTCTTAGTGAGAGAAGTAATTGGAGGGTTCGCACAAAGAAAAGACAAGATTTAGAATTTTTTTTTCTCTCTCTCTCTCTTTCTGTCTTTCTTCTTTTTTATTTATATATTTTTAAAGGTCATTTGGCAGCAGTTCTGGGGAAAAAGTGCAGAGAATCCAAGGGAGAAGAGTTAAAAGACTACTGGATAATTTAGGTAGAGATGATAGTTTCTTGCACCAGGAAGGTGGTAGTAAAAATTGAGAGAAGTGGTAAGAACTTGACTATAGTTTAAGGCAGAGCCATTGCAGTTAATGGGCCAACAGATTGTATACAGAGACAAAACAGCAGTCAAGGGTGATGCCAAGGATTCTGCCTGAGAAATTGGAGGGATGAATGGAGTTGCCATTATTCAGATAGGAAGTACTGCAAGAAGTGCATATTTTGAGGAAAGTTTCAGGAACTCAGCTCTTCACATGTTAAATTTGAGGTTAAAATAGAGATAGTAAGTAAGGAATTGGAATTTACTGGTTAATCTTTTTATTTTACTGAAGGAATCTCTGTATTCTAAATGGATTTACAAGCTCTTTAATGCTGTGTTTCCCCAAGAGTACTAAAAATGTGACTCTAATTACAATTTCCATACAGAAATGATATTTGAATATTATACATAAAGCAATAAATTATTTCATAGGATATACAACCCCTGTCCCCTCCAGATTAAAGCTCCTTGTCCTATTCTTTTCCTACTGTCACTTCAGACAGGCCTCCTTGATGACTAAGTTAAAATGGCCAGTCTCTAATCTCACACTTAAAATTTATTTTAATGGTGATTTTTCCCTCTTCTCTCATTAGAGGGTACTATTGTCTGAATGTTTGTGCCCTTCCATAAAGTGATGGTATTAGAAGCTGAAACTTTGGGGAAGTATATAAGTCATGAGAGCAAAACCCTCACAAATGGTATGCATCTCTTTATAAAATATGTTCCAGAGGGATCCCTTGCACCATCTACCATGTGAGGACATAGTGAGAAGCCTGCTATGAATCAAAATGGTCCTCACTAGAAGCTGACCATGCTAGTGCCTTACTCTTGGACTTCTAGTGTCCAGAACTGTAAGCAATAAATTTCTGTTGTTTATAAGCCACCTGGTCTGTGGTATTTTATTATAGCATCCTGAGTAGATTAAGATAGTAAGCTCCATACAAACTACCATTTGATGGCTTTGTTTGTAATCTGGAACCCTGCCTGATTTACAGTATGTAGGCAAGAAATATGACTGAAGTAAGAGACATCACAACTGGTAGCTCAAGTTATCTCGTTTTCTTTTATAGTAAATGTTCACATTTAAAAACTATCATCCCATAGAAAAATCGTATTTCACAGACAATAATTTCTCCAATTTCAGGAAAATCAATATTCTGAGTCAAATAATGTGAAACCCTGTTTAAAATAAGTTTTTGCTATGGCCAGAAGACATTGTGTGACAGTTTTAATACATGCTTTATATATGAACTCATTTTCACCATGTTAGCTTAACATTTAAATAAAACTGATAATATAGCATATATTAATATATTATAGCACGTATTATAACCTGTGTTTAAAAGAGCAACATTTAAAAAGTGAGATGTGAAGATTTACTACCCTTAGAAAAAAATAGGAACCAATTGAGCAAAATTGAGCAAAAGAAAATGAATAAAAAGTGTTAGTGTTATAAATAATAGTGGTAACAGCAAATGAAAAATTTCACAAATTGTTCCTATTATTTTGACATACATATACAAAACAATTTTAATATAGTAAGCAAATTTACTTCTTATATTTAAGTATAAAATAATGAACATGAATGAATAACATAAGTCTGTTTTAGAAAAACATGAAGACACAGGTGAAACAGCAAAAGATAAATAATTTTTTCTAAGATATTTTTGTGCTTCATTTTGCATATAGAAAACTTCTTAGGATAAATATAGAAATTAAAGATTAGTTTGTTCATGCCTTCTAAAGGAATTTTCTATGACTGCAATATATTTATAAATTTGACCAAGTTTCAATACTGATTTTAAGTGTCCCAAAATTTGTACAATCTTTAAAACTGACTGACCCAAAGAAAGCTTTCTTAAATTAATGAACTTAACATTCATTCTTAATTACATAACCAACCCAAATGGGTTGAATACACTGAATTTTATTAAAGCAACTTAGTATTAACTAATGAACACATTTCCAATATTTCAATCACACTGATTCCATTTTAATCTACAAGGTTAATCCTAGGTTAATTAATTAGTTTTAGGAAACTTTTTGTACTGGTTTTCATGGTTTCCACAGACTTTTAGGATGAATCTTTATAAACAAATGGAATAATTTCAATAATTTTTCTTTGTGTGTGTGTGTGCGCGCGCGTGCGCACACACACACACAAGAGCTGTCCAGAAAATATCCAGCCATGTAACACGAAAAATAGAGGCATTAATGGCTGGGTTTTTTTTTGGACAGATCTCGTATCTATGTATAAACATGCCCATTTCTGTGTATCTGACATATATGAAGCATTTTATATATATATATACATACATATATATATATATATAGCGTTTTATATATATATATCTCACAAATATATGTACTATACATGTATGTATGTATGTATGTGTGGATATATTCTGCAGCTTGAATATTAAGAATACCAAAAACAATTTAAGAAATATAATTTACATGAAAATTTAATTTATATCATTACATACCATTACAACTCACTTTAAAGGTGCCCTATTATGTAAATAATGACTATATTTTGAGCTACAGAGTCAATCACATATTATAATTTTTTTCATAGTTGGCATCCTTATAAGGTTGAACAGAATATATATACTCAATAAATGGTTTTTGAAATGAGAACTAAGTGAATAGCCTTTAGAAATTTGGCTATGTTTTGTAATAATTTAATATCTGTTATAAAATATTAATTTTCATAGTATTAGAAGAGAGAAATTCACTTTATTGTCATGTGTTCAGATAAAAAATGTCTTGTAAATATTACTCTTCTAAGATTAAAAACTTGAGATCTTATATCCACTCTTATAGTGCCTGAAGAAATAATACTGCATTTGACTTCAAAGTTCTACATTAGCTAATGAGGAGTAACAATATGCATGAGTTTCTCTTAAGTCTGTTCACAAATTGAAACTCAACTCTTCCTAGGGCTCACTTATGTTCTCTATTTAGACTGACTGTACTTTGATGTACTTTGTTAGAAAGGATATTTTGACTGAACTGTTTTCCCTCTGGATGTAATAAGGGCAAATATATTAGCTACAAAAGCTATGTGGAGTAGATAATAATGTAGTTGTGCATAGAGAATTTTTTATAAGTGGATTATTTGTGATTAAGATTATATTTAATGCAAGTATCTAAATCTAGTTCACTTTTGTTACTTGCTTCCTCCCATTTCCTGAGATTTCCATCGAAAACTATAGAGATGAATGAAGTAATTATTGAAGAAAATACCCTATATTTATTAGTTTGCTAAATTTCCTCCTTACTTCAACAGGTTTGTTTTTCTAGGCAGGAATACTGGGTACCTGGGGGGCAAGATTCTGTTAGTAAACAAGGGAAGTTTGCAATAATTCAGAAATTCTCTAACAATAAAATATTGGATCCAAACATATTATGTAAGTAGAGTCCAAGGTCAAGTTGATTATTAAATTTCATTTCATCATTCCTAACTAGTGGATTGGGATACATTCTCAACTTCACAGAAAAATATAAATATAGGTCTTTATGAGAGAAAGAGAAAAGAAGAGAAGGTGAGAGGAGGGGAAGGGAGAAAAGAATCTCAAAGGAAATATACAAACTGTATGATTCTGCAAATGGCAAAACAGATAAATGGGGTAAACCTTCTTGGAAAGGGAAAAAAAGAGAGAGGAAATTTTAATTTCACTCAATGGTAATAAAAAGGAACAGATTACCGGTACATTTCAGTTCAATAAATACTGTTAGATGAGGTATATTTAGCCACACAACATCTTCTAACTTTAATAATCAGCAACTGTAATAACTAGAGGCCTGCAGAATATGGGATAAGGTTTCAGCACTAGTAATAAGCAAAAACCAATTATGTTATAATATAGCTAGATATGTGCTATGAAAGTGGATGCCTGGTAAGTAAGAAAGAAACATTCAGGCTAGAAGGATTTTAAAAAGTAAAGATGAATACAGTAAGATGAGACTTAAGTGTTCCCTAATGTCAGGCAACTTGTCTAATTTCTCTTTTTTTTTTTTTTTTTTAATTTTTATTCCAAGCACTTAACAAAGAACCTAGCACAATGTTGTCAATTGGTGCTGTTAAACTCAATCATATCTAAAGGGGAAAAAAGGAGAAACAAAATGTCTTAAACACATATAAACATGTTTTTTCTTCTAATCCAAATTTAAGTCTTCCAACACATTTTCTTCTTTATTGAGATGTAGTATTTTTTTTTTTCTAAATTTATAAGCAGGAATCAAATGCCCACTTTAAAGTACATTTTCTATGGTTTGTTAGACATTTAAATCTTAATTAGCACTTCAAAGAGGTTTTTGTACTTAACCTACTCTCCTAAAATACTTCACTAACATAGTTGGATAAAGTCATGCAAACAAATTGATTCCCAGTGCACAGTTCTCATTTAGCAATTAGGTTGCATTGTATACCTTCAATTGTTCATCAGTTGAAAGTGCAACAGTTGCCAGACACAAGATCTTGAAGATTTTTACCATAATATTGGTATGATGGATGAACAAAGCTTTAATTGTCTGAAAGGTCATTCTTTCTTTTTTGCTCTGCATTTTTTTAGGCAGAAAGTTTTGTTTAATTATCTAGAGAGTTAAGGATGAATATTAGGCAATGTTGAGCTCTTTACAGCTCTCCAGAAAATAACTGGGCTGAATACTAGATTAAGAAAAAGAAAAATTTCTTCCCTCCCTCCTTTCTTCCCTTACTTCCCTTTTTTCCTTTCCTTCCCCTTCCTTCCTTCCTTCCTTCCTTCCTTCCTTCCTTCCTTCCTTCCTTCCTTCCTTCCTTCTTTCCCTCTTTCCATCATTCTTTTATATATATGATTCCTTTATATCCTCCCTCCCTCCCTTCTTTCATTCCTTCCATCTTTTTTTATTAGCTTAGCAAATTCATCCAGATATCTTGCCTAACTTAAAATATCAAAATACATTACGTTTGTACCTATTTTTGCTTTCTAGGAACAACAGAGCAACTATTATCATTTGGCTGTTATCACATAAATTCCAGAAGGGCTATAGCACAAAAGTCTGTAGAAAGTCCAAATGCATTTCCACAGAATAACACTAGAGCATTTATTTAAATAAGGGGATAGACAACATTATTTATGAATAAGAAAATAATTACAAACTAAACAAATTGGCTTTTTTTTTTTTTTTTAGTCTTCAAATTTCTATCAGTTTTGCTCTTATTCATATCAGTTTCACTAGTCTGTGCCATAAATTTGATGGCAGCAAACCCACAGCATCAGGAATAACTCTAGGAAATAACTCTAAGAAAAGGTCCTGGGAATGTAGTCTTGTGGTAGCTTATAAGTCTTAAAATAGTTTTATTTTAATGGGACACTTGAACATTACAAGGGACTTCAGAGATTAAATGCTTTAAGAATATTATGTAAAACCTTAAACTGTAATTTTTTTCTGCAGTGGGTAGTATGAGCTTATTATAGAATTCTTCTTGAATTCAAAGTTATTTTCTTTATATCACTATTCACTGGCAGTTCCTATAATTGACTAATCACCTCTATTAGACTGGAGAGCTTTATGAAAGCAGAGAACATGCTTGCTTTGTTCACTCCGGTAGCTTAGCCCAGTTGGTGCTCAATAAAAACTGTATAGTAAAGGTTTTGACTACCAGAGTTGTCAAACATTAGACTAATTGTATTAACATCAGTGTAATTTTATGTGTAAATGAGGCCTGCCTAGAAAAATTAAAGCCATAGATGCCTCTATTTTTCATATTACATAGCTGGATACATTCCAGATAGTCCTTATATACACATATGTATATATGTAAAAATATGTAATATATAATATATACACATACACATATATATCTCCAATGTGCCAAGAAAAGATTTAGTCAATATGATGAATATATTGCAAACTAAATTCTTAAAACTATCTACATACATATATTTTATTTTATTTCTATATTTACAGAACACTGCTTCTAGGGTAAGTAAAGTGAAAAAACAAATGTGCATTTTAAGGTGCACAGATAGTAACAACTATTTTTGGAGGAACCTGTCAGCACAACAAATATTTTAATTAGGTTTTATTGCAATACAGACTAAAGCTTCATATCACGCTTAGTAAATCTGCCAATGTAAGCACCCAAGAGTATTGAATTTCTAATCATTAAAATGATTATCATACAAAATAATCTCATTTTGTTCTAATGATTAAGTCTATATAATTGAACAAATTGGTGAAAACCCCTGACTCAAGTGATATTAAATCCAAACTAACAATGGAGAGATAATAGTAAAAATATTTTTGCTACGTACCATATAAAATGCCATGTTATTTTTAATAATTCTTCTATTATATTAATTATCTGACCAATAATTAGTAAATTAAAATTTATCTTATTCATATTTTATACTACTTAATGTTTTCATTATGTCCTATTCCAGCTTTCAATTATTTCTCATTGAAGCATCATGTTTTATTAGGATGTATTTGAAAAGATTTTATAATCAATTGTTTTTATTAATTTATTTCACTTAACTCTTTTTCTGGATATTTTTTCTAGCTTTTCTATTACCTATATAATTTGTATTTTCTACTCAAATATAAATATTTTGTCCTTTAAGTAAAGTTGAAGTTTTCTTGAAGTAATATTGTCTAATCTTCCATTCAGTATTTTATTCTCTCCAAAATATCTACATAAAACTATTCTATCTTCTGTTTATTCACTTTCCGTAATGGAATGTGTGGCCCATTCTGGGAAAAGGTTATTCCAACCCCTGTCAATATTACTCATGATTAACTCTAGTTGATAAAATAGATGTGTATTCAGGTTCTACTTGAATTCTAAGGACTGGGGCTATTTTTATTCTTCTTAAGGAGAATTTTTTTTATAAGTTAAAAATGTTCTTCCTATAAATTTCACTCAAAGTTTTCTGCTTTGTACCCACAAAGAATATATCTAAATTCCCTTTTATGAAATAATTTTTATTTTACTTGTGCCACATACATTTACTCCCTTACACAAACACTTTTTTTTTTTTGGCCTTCAAACTAAAGGTAACCTCTTCACCTGTGAGACAATGAGCTTATTCTTATATGGAGATATATCATGTGGTTGTGAGTATTATTCTGGTTTTTTATTTTATTTATTTATTTTTTTAATGCACAATAAAATATTGAAGACATTTCTTTCAGGAAGCTATTTGTTACTAATTCCTTGAATTTCATTGCCTAGTATGTGTAGGGAAGTCCTCTATGGTCCAAGGGTATAGCAGTAACTAGGGCCAATAAAGTCCCTGATTTCAACAATCCATCAATTTAATATGTGGAGATAGACAACAAATAAAGTACTAGATATTATAAATTCAGGTGGTAACATTGTCTATGAAGAAAGACAAGAGATATAACCAAATTTCTTAAAAGCATATGTAATAATTCAAAACTGGCTATTTAGAGTCACAGAAAAATGATGTGTGAGGAACTAAAGAAGGGTGTGAAAGCAAACCTTACTTCCTGCACTGCTTGGCTATGGCTTTGTGGCTTTTACTGAGGAAGGGAAACGTGAGAAGGATGTACAGAGTGGACTTTGCAGTTCTCATAGATGCTAAATTCAGCTCAGGCAGTTCCTCCCAAATTCTTCTTTACTGACGATGAATGTCACTTCCGAATGACTTATTAATTGCAACTAAGTCAGTCACAGAATTTTACTTCTTATGTTCAACACAGATAAATAATAATAAACACTACAAATATAATTATTCACTACTGGAAAGTATGAATGAATAACTTGTGAATTTAAAGGCAATATTTTTGGGAAATTATTTCATAAATTTTATGCAAAAATATTTAAGATAATGTTGAAGAATTAAATGTTATCTTTTCTATTAAATTGTATACTCATGTCTGTTTAGAATTATAGAAATATTTACCTTGTTATGATCAGATATATTTTCAACATTTTAGATGAATATGACATATACAGTTACAAATTTGAATTATAAATATGGAATATAATATATAAAATTAATAAACGGGGTTTTTTTTATTAGAAATTTCACAATGTCCTTAATCTGAGAGGTGGGATAAAAATTTATTTTCTACATAGAGAACTGTAGTATTATAAAGAAGATAAGAAGTATTCCTGCAATATATTCATATTATCATTTAAAGTTATTTTGTTTGTTTGTTTGTTTGTTTGTTTTTTCCTGACACTAGAAATTCTAAAGTATTTCTTCAGGACCATAATTTAAAAACAATTTTAATATAAAGAAATGAGGTAATGAAAGTACTTATTAAAAATGTTACTGGTTGTGTGACCTTGGGCAATTTGCCTAAAGTCTCCAATCATCAGTTTATTTGTGAAAGAGAGATATTAATGCATTTTAGATAAAGTGATTGTAAATAATACATAAAATATTTATGCATTCTAACAGGTGTAAGATGGTATCTCATTGTGATTTTTATTTGCATCTCCCTAATTGCTGGTGAAGTGGAGCATTTTTTCATATATCTGTTGGCCATATGTATGTCTTCAACAAGACAAGGGATAACAAGTGCTGGAGAGGCTGTGGACAAAAAGGAACCCTCATACACTG
>PVKE010049423.1:0-11266 GCA_004027555.1 Craseonycteris thonglongyai | reverse complement strand
ACCAACCTGTTTATTCCAACTGTATTTTTTTTTATAGTCATGAAATTTAGTTACATTTCTTTTGAACTTTTGAAATAGAAATGTGAAAAGAGAGCATTTTCTATTTTTGGAAAGATGTGATAAAGTTGAGACATTTAAAATTTTGCTTTTTCATAGGGAATATAGTCAATAATATAGTATAGTCCCAGGTAGGTATTAGACTAGTCTGATGGAATCACTTCTTTATTTTTTATTTTTTTAAAGATTTATTTTAATTGTTTTGACAGAGAGAGAGAGAGATAGAGAGAGATACAGAGACAGAGATAGAGAGAAGGGGGAGGGCCCCGAACAGTCTCCATAGTTGCACATCATTGGTTTTTCCACATAGTTTCATTACACAGGTGAGCGGGGCTGCACAGGGCAGGAACTGGGCCAGGGTCTTGCCCCAGTGAGAACTGAACTGGGGGCACTCCTCAGTTCAGCATGTGGGTCCGCATGGGCCGGGACCGGGATTCGATCCTTAGCCCCCGGGGCTGCAAAGTGAGCGCTTAACCCACTGAGCCATCTTGGCTTCCCCTTCTTCTTAAATTATATAATGTTCAAGCACTATGCTGTACACCTGAAATTAATAAATATTGATACTATAGTTTAGGAACAAACAGAATTACAATTTGCTGAAATATTGGAGTCAGTTGTCTGAGCAGTAACTTTATCTAAGCAATATTAATCAGTCCATAATTAAAACCCAAATTTGAAAAAGAATAATTAAAAGACAAAAATTTCATGAGTGAAGGAAATACCTTCTAATTTCACATATTGCGTGCCCAAATAAAAAATCTTAGTTTTAACTGTAAGTCCATACTATATTCATTTATTGTTGCTCTTGTAAGATGAAATTAATTTATAAATTGGGTCTATAATTGTTTATTCTGCTTCAAAATTTGATTGGGCAAAGAAAATGGGAAGATTAATTTACTGTGTAAATTGGTAAAGTATCAGGAATCTCAAAAATTTTGTATAAACTGACAAAAATGTGACCCTTTTGCTGTAAAAAAAAAAGGGGGGGGATAAAGTATCAAGCCTGTTTAAGATGTAAAGAAATTATTAATCACACATAGCTAGTAATAGTTTTAATGTCTAAATTAACCCCAAAATACATAAATTATAGTTTTAAAATGATGAGTAAAGTAAGATGAAAAATTAGCAGAACACCATAAGAAGTTTCAGAAATAGTTATATTTCTACTATCATACTGTATTCTGAAATGAAAGATATGCCAGATTTTTGCTTGTTTTTGATGGAAAGTCTCTGAGGTGTAAATAATTAGGTACTAATCAGGTCTGTCCAAGAAGCTTTTGTTTCTACATAAAGAATTTATCTGTGCTAAATATTGGCAAAATCTGAGAATGTTTTATTTACTTTACAAGCTCTCAAATAAATTATTTCAAAAGCTAAAATTGAATTTTTATACATGCGAAAAATGTGTAAAAAGTGTTTAGCTTTTACATATGAGTATATGATACTGTTACATTTATGAGGAAATTCTAAAGATAGATTCTGTTTTTGATGTGGTAAAGCTCCTGATGGCAATGTTTTCACACGAACCAAATTAAATGGACAAATCAAATTATTTCCAAAGATATTAAGAAGTTAAGGCAAATACTATACAGTATACTTAAAAATAAAATCCTGGTTTCTTTTCTCTTTCATTTCTTGATCACTAGGTTATTCGGTCCATTCATCACAGCATTTTACTCTGAGAAAGATAGAGTTCTTGAGGGACACACATTCAGGAGAGAGAGAAGAGAATTCAAGACACGTTCAATACAAGGAGAAATCACTGAATAATAATAACAGTTGCTGGGCTTGGAAAATAATTCGTATGTCCTAAATCAATTTTGCTACAATTTACAAGTTAAACCATAGCTTATATGAACTGTTTGTGTCATGGTTGGACTGTTAGAATCTGGATTGTCAGGGTTCAGCAGGAAACAGAATTCAAATTATTGTCATGGAAAGACTGGTGAAGAAACTGTTAAAAATGGGTGGGCACAGCCACAGGATAAAGAAGAGATGTTGAGCTCCAGGGACCAGCAGGGGAGGAAGTTTTCTCTCTCCTGCTGGAGCTATTTATTGTTGTGGAATAGGGTTCTTTCTCATTTCTTATTAGTCATCCCCACCCCCAAGAAAAATTAAATCTAATTTAAATTCTACCTAAAGAGATAAATGAACAACTAAGGAATAAGATTGTATTAGGTAAGGTTGAGTTTTGTAGTGGTGTTGTTTTTACCACCAATTCTCCCACAAGAACCAATTTTCACCCCACTGGGCTCAATTTTGCCCCCTTTGAGAATGCATGTTTGTACATTCTAGAGGGAGGCAGCTACAGCTATCACTGTGTCCCTGAGGCCAAAGTAGGCTTCAGAAAAAGTAGCCTGACCTCATTCTCCTGCCCTCCAACAACACAGGAGCCTGCCAGACAGTTCAAAGTGTCAGCCCCAGGGCAGAGCAAGGCAGAGAAGGGTAGAGCAGGAAAAGAACATGACCACCAGCAATTTTCCCCAAATTTCTTATAACTTATGTGGGGCAAAATCTCGTTGGGAGAAAGCCTTGCATGTCTTGGTAAAGGACATGAATTTGATGTCAGGAAGACCTGGGTTTAAATTCCAGCTCTCTCTCTCTCTCTCTCTCTCTCTCTCTCTCTCTCTCTCTCTCCCCATAAGCTTAAGAATCTTCTTGAAACTCTAGGATCCTCAGAGAGTAAATGGGGCTCTTAATATCAACTTCAGGCAGTTGCCTTGAAAATAAGCTAACATATGCAGAGCACTTAGTAATGTGCCTGGCTGGATAAATAATTACTAGATAAGAATGTGAGAGCATTTCTCTTCTGTCCTTCTATCCTTTCATGCATAAGTGCCAGGTACTTACCCAACAGTGCATTGTGCCCAGTGCTGGGCATACAGCACATTCAAGACAGAAGACTGCTCATCAAACTTGCAGTATAGTTGAGAGTCAGAGGTAACGATCTCCCATGTCATAATCAAAATGCCAACACACAGTCCAAATGAAGGAAATGGGTCCATAAAAGCATCACCTGGATATAGCAGGTAAAAATTGGTCATATGTCAGTTAGTAAGGTTCTGTGTGACATCTTCTGAATAAATTAGGCTCATGTAGAAGTCACCCCACAAAATCCTTTAGCCAACTGCTTGCCTACACCTTCATTCCAGAGAGAGATCATGAAGTGATACCCCAATTCCTGTAATTCAGAAAACTTCATTCTAGTTAGTTTTCTAAGCTTTGTACTCTAATCTGTATGAGTGAGAGGATGATAGTACCGGTACTCACCTCCGAGGATTATTGATGGTTAAATGAAAAGCAAAATGTGTATAAAGCACTTAGTACCAGAATGAGTAAGAGTCTTAAGTGAAAAAATAAAAAAATAAAAAGTCTTAAGTGCTTAATAAAATCTAGCTATTTAAGCTTATTTTTCTTCAGGTACTGAAATCTTTATGACCTTTTGCATGCACTTCAGTTTGCCTCAGTTTTTCATGTTTAAAATGAATGATTTTGAATGTTCATGTCAGTAAAATTTCATAGCTAAGGAAAGAATATATCAAATTTATCTAGAAAATGTTTTAGCAGAAATTTAATAATAGTTATATTTATATTCTTAAAATTCAGTTGAATTTGTCTTTGATTTATTATAACTAATCAATAGAAAGAGGCAATAGAAAAAGTGTTCATTGACTAGCTATATCACAGTAGCCTTTTGTAGGCATAAAAGCTTAAGAGTGAGGACATAAAAATTTACTTAAAAGATAATGTTCATGGTAATTTGTAAGCATCTGACACAACTTTCATGATTAGTTGCATATGAGATACTGAAAGTACGTAAATGTAAAAAGGATAGAAAATAATTTGTAAAAATCTTTTAAGTTTTTTTTTTAATTTCAGGCTTTCAAAACAAACATTTAAAGCCATCAACATAAAATAAAATTGGAAAAAGGGGCAACACTCAAAAATTTAAATTTTTCCAATTTTACCTTGGAAAGCTGAAGTATTCTATAACACCGTTTTGGGTAAGTGTTCCAGCTACACAGTAGTTAGTCCCCATTTTACTAAACGAATTAGACTCCTTTGCAAAGCCTTTTGGGAGTTATTAATACTATCCCTCTAATGAGAAAGAGTCCTCCTGCTAAGAAACAAAGGGCATAGATTAAGGCTTTTAAAAGTGCTGATTAAATAATAAAATAACTTAAAATATAAACAAAAAGAGTATTAAGTGAAAAGTGGATTGCTTTCAAGGCATTATTTAATGCTCTTATGAAGTACTTTCTCCCTGGTGGCAGGTACCCTCTCAGTTTCAGACAAACTACAGACACGCTGCTCATGAGGGCTGCTTATGGGGCAATTTATTTTCCGTTCTCACAACTGTGCTTAATGAGTCGCACGTTTGCAAGCTTGGCTGTTTTCAAGGAAAGAAGATATGGAGGATTTTATGCCAAAAGAAAAAAAAAATCAAGATAAGAAATAAAACAACTGTAATTTATCTCCATCCAACCTATCTATAGGAGGCCATGAAATAGAAAAAGATCCTCCAGGCTCTTACAGCTGAAAGTTCCAAAGGTCGCCTAGTCCTGGGTCTCCTCTCTTGCTGAACTGAAAGAGATTAAGAACAAGATAAAAACCAAAGGTTTTCAGGAAAAACAGGCTACCTGCATTTGAATGTAATTCAACAGTCAAGAAGTTAGTTCTAGAGATAAGATTTTTCTTTCAATAGGCAAGGGATTTGGCTACCAGGAGAATTGTCTGAGATGTGTTTATTACTCTAAAAGGAAACCCATTTGTTCCTTGGAAATCATTGCTTTTTAAAACTTATCCTTAAATTGCTATAGTTTCAATCCTTTAAAAATGACTAGATCCTATAAATTCTTTTTTGTGCTTAACCATAATCTTCAAACTCAAATGAAGTCAATTCAATTCAGATTTCCATAATTGCTTATGCCCTTCACTAACCTACTCCAATTAACAAAACCTCAACACTCCCCCACTCCCCACAAACATATGTGCTCCTTTTTGTCCCTGAAAATTTATTATGACTAATGTTCTGGGAAAAATGTTATCACCATGGCAATTTCAAGAATAAACCATGCACAGTCCTCAATGAAATTTGTCTGTCTCTACCACATACATGCCATCACACAAATACTAGGTTTTGTACAGAATGACTACTAGTGTAGAAGAAAGAATCCACTACTGAGTTAAAGGCAAACTTCTTCTTGGAAAAATGAAGAAATCAGGGCAGCTTGTGTGTGCTGTGGCTACCTGAGAGCGTGTCCTTGACACAAAACCAGGAGGTGGTATAAATAAAAAAGAGTAAAGAAATACTACTTTTTAGTCAAGTCCTTAAAAACTACTTGATTGAGGTATAATTCACATACCATAAACATCACCCACTTTAAGTGTACAACTCAACAATTTTTAGTAACTGTACCAAGTTGTGGGCAACCACCACTGCACTTGAGTTTTACATTTATTTCTATCACCCCAGTAAGATGGCTTGTGCCCATTTCCAATTAAATCTTGTGCCAGGCCCTAACCCCAGGCATCTATAAATATATGTCTTATATCTTTGGTCACATTTCCCTCTCCAAATTGAGATAAGAAAAAGAAATCCAAGGATATTTTATATGAGTAGAGGGGTATTTATTTACTGAACAACCTCTTCTGTCAAAATAGTCTAGGATTTTAAAGGGAATCTTGAACACCACACATGGCAGTTGAGTTACAATGAAGTCAGTGTGGTCTTCAAGATTTAATTATCTCTCCAGTTGGAGATAATAGACCTACATAGTTACAGGAGACTTTGATAACAAAATACTGTGGCAAGTCTTGTTATCTTAACTAAGAAAGTGTTATCTCCAAAGTAAAAAAAAACAACTTTCTAGTAAAAGGGTAAACTCCCAAGCATTCCTATAAAATTTAGTTAAATATCATTAAACTTGCTTATGAGACATTAGAGATATACAATTTCCCTAAATAAAATATATTTATATGGGGTTGAAATATAAGTTTCTTCTGAAATGTAAGATTTTTTTTTTCTTCCAAGTTCTTAAATGTATATTATTCTAATGTATTTTGAGTACAGTAAATATATCAAACTATCATGTTTTGGGTTGACAACATACTTTTCTAACCACTTATTTTTGCCTTCCAGAATCTATGTTTTTAAGAAAGCTTAGCTTAAGGTCTATCTTGCTCACATCTTGATTTCCAATATCCTTACCTCCGGAAGGAACACCTAGCTTCCCAGAAATTTATTAAGAATTTACAAGGGTCTCTTATATTTGAAAGAGAAAACTGTTCTGTCAAATGATGATGAGAAATTAAAAAAAAACTCTAACCTAGACAGTACTCTATATTTGGGGAAATCTGTGACACTTTCAATTTAGAGTGCTGGTCACAAAAATACAAGAAGTTATTTTACACTACTTGTAGAAGACTGATATTTGCTGTTTTCAAAATTTTCTTGCATTAATAAAAATAAATGGTAGTTTTGTGTCTTTGATGTGTTTGGCATTTTATGGATCATAGTTTGAATTACCCCACGGCAGTTACTTAAAGTGGAACTTTTGGAGAAAACAAGTACTTGCAGAAATAAACATATTTTGCTAGTAGCTTCTTTCATAGGTTTGTAAAAAAAAAAAAAAAAAGTGGGGGGGCAGTCTGCATTACTAACATAACTAGAAGGCGAAATTTTGAGTTTGGATCTCTCAGGAATTACTGAAGAAGGTTGTGGACTTCTTTTGAAGAAATTTAAAAGCAAGTGTTACTTGTCTGTTTGAAAAAGGACTGATGTGATGAGTTGCTAAATGTTAAGAGACTTTGCTCAGATTCTGTTTCCACCCTCCAAGTTTGAGGGAAAGATGGAGAAATTCTAAATGCGAACTTTCCACATTCTTGGAGTAAATAATTGAAATATAAGAAAAATCTGGTGGAGGGACTGGGGGAAGGGAATTTTGTGGACAAGTAGCAGATGTCCACACACACACAAAAGAAAATGCCAAATAATGGTAAGGAAGGGACTGTAGGAGGCAAACTGTAAATGGTCCTTTCTTAATTTCAGCGAATAAAACAAGATCTGTGCTTTGTGTTAACGGGCTCGGGGCACGGTGGACATGAGCAAAGGTACTAAGATCTTTCTCCATAGCCGTCCAACTTTCCAGTTTTCAGGTCGACCACGACTGAGGGCACTTTCAGTGGAAACAGGCATCCCCACCATACCCAGGAAATGAAGAACTTTCTGCATATTAAAGGGGGAAAAAGCAAATGCTTTTTCCTTTAAAAAACAAACAAACAAACAAAAACACCCAGGTTGTCTGACTTCTCCCAGATCCTCCCAGCGCCCTGCGGAACTCCTGGTACTTAGTAGAAGCTCATTAAAGGGTCGCTTTGCCCTGTGCTCCAGGGCGAGCACTTTCTGAGACCCAGGCAGGTACAGCGGGAGCAAGGGGAGACGTCTAGAACAGGAAGCTATGAAGGTAAAGAAACTGAGTCCCAAGGCGACACATTAGACCAAAGAAAAGCAACAGGGAACAGGAGAAAGGCCAGCCCCGCCCTGGGACTGCAAAGTCTACATTCCTACAGCTGCAAGGTGGTGGCCACTTTATGGTTTTTTCCTTCCCCCAAAATACACTCCAGTGAGCAGAGTTGGTTTTTTTTCAGAGATGATGAAATTTACTCCCTCCCACCCCTCACCACAATAAGAGGGAAGCAGGGGGGAGGGGGAAAGGAGCAGGACTTGCAACCCCCTTCGCTTCACACAGCTCCAGCCCCTCCCTTTCCTCCCAGTCTACCCTTTTCCAGCCGCTTCCCATCCCTCCCCCTCAGCCCCCCAAAAGTTGGACGACCGCAAAGGAAACCGAAAAAAAGTTCGCTCGCCCCAATCCTGGCGGGCGATCAGCATGTCTTTTGTTCGCGGCGAACCCACAGTCCCCCTGACGTCACCCGGAGCCCCAGCCAATCGGCGCGCCGTCGGCGGCGGCGAGGGGAGGGTGGGGCGAGTGGGGCGGGTCCCTCCTCCCCGACGCCCGGGGCCTCGCGGGGGGCGGGAGGGGACCGTCCCATATAAACCCCGGGTGTCCGGGGCTCGGCCGCCCGCGCCTGCTGCGCTGTACCAGGGGGAGGAGAGGGACCCCCAGGCGCAAGCCGGGACCTGCAGCCACAACTTCTCTCTCGTCCTCTCCTTCCCCTCTGTCCCCCTACCTCCCCCCTGCCCATCCTCCGCGCCCTACTCTCTTGGAAGCGTCAACCGCCAGGAGGCATTGGAGGGGACTCTCCCCGCAGGTTGCGAAGGGAACCAAACTTGGTGGCGCCTTGCCTCCCGGTGAGGGCGTCGCTCCCCGCATCGTCTCAAGATGCTCAGGGGTCCGGGTCCCCGGCGGCTGCTGCTGGCCGTCCTGTCCCTGGGGATGGCGGTGCCATCCACCGCAGACTGGAGGAGCAAGAGGCAGGCTCAGCAAGCCATTCAGCCCCAGTCCCCGGTGGCTGTCAGCCAAAACAAGCGTGAGTATTGATCGCGGGGCTGAAACAGGCTGTCTCCGGGATGGGACCTTAAAGTCAACCAAAAGTTGTCGCTGAAGTTGCGCGCGCGCGCGCGTGTGGAGTGTGTGCACGCTTTCATGGGAGAAACCGGCTGTGGACACAAAAGCGTCTTGGTGTGAGCAGGCTAGTTCTGAGAGCCTAGTTAGATAAGATAATAGGCTTCGGGGGACGGGGGCTCTGCCGTGCTCTTATCAATGACTGAGTCAGCTCGTCCTGTGAATTCATCAAAACTTGCCTTTAAAGAGAAAAGCAATGCGTGCTTTTAAATTTTCAGTTGGGCTTAGTGTGGTCCTAATTTTTGTGTTCCTAAATAACTGGTTAAATGATTTCAAAATGGGGGTGGGAAGACGGTAGCTATAGAGCTCTGTTGTTCCTAACTCAATTGAAAGAGGGGTAATTCAGTTCAGATTGCCTGGGGGGGCCCTTCAGCACACCTCTCTGAGAACTTCGATTGGAATTTGTCTTCCAGTTTTTCAAAGACACACCCTCCATTTGTCTGGGCTAGAGGAAACTATTAAAGTTGCCCTCTTGACTTACTACCCCAGAAGAGCATTGAAGTTCCTTGCGCATTAAAAAATGTAATTCCCCATTATCTTCTCTTCAAAATGTTTCCACTTCTTTGATGTAGACCCCTGGCCAGATGGAAATGACATCATTGTATATAACATTTAGCTAACTTAAAAGAAAGGGGTGGGGGGTGGGGGAAGGAATACCTAAATATCTACGTGTACAAATTGTGCTTAACTCTTTAGATAGCTAGTTTCTATCTACATTTTAGTGAAATACTGCTTATAATTCTCCTGGTGCTCTGATGATTAATTTTTCTATATTTGTTGCTTAGGCTCATCAATTTAGTTGTGCATGGGAGTTCCATACTTTGGGAAAAGGGGCGATGCAAATGTAATGATTTTTTCCATCAATTATTTACAGCTGGTTGTTACGACAATGGGAATCACTATCAGATAAACCAACAATGGGAACGAACCTACCTGGGCAACACCTTGGTCTGTACCTGTTATGGAGGGAGCCGCGGCTTTAACTGCGAGAGTAAACCTGAACGTAAGTGGTGGGGAACGTGGTAGTATCTTGTAATAATGGAAAAGTGGTGCTTGTTCATTAAAGTTGGCATTAGTAGTAAAAATACATACACCATTTTCCAAATGATCTGTCATTTCCTCTTTAAAAAGTTTAATAACTGCTTTCACCTTTAAAACAAAAGAACAAGTGTATCCCCAAGTCACTCCTTGTAGTTTCAGTCTCCCAAAGGTTTTGATAAGAAAATAAAAAATTTTGTGTGTTCTCCCTCCAAAAACTCTTGCTTATAAAATTTTAATTAATTAGAAAGTAAGTTCAAATCTTAAAGTGTAACATTATGGGCCAGAAAACACTTTGGGCACTATATTGTAAAATGATTTTTTTACATAAAAACACTAACCACTTCAAAATGTTCCTTTCTTTATGGCCCTCGATATGTTTCTTGTAAATTATTGCAGCTCTTACAGAGAAGCAAGGATGCGGCTAAAATGGAAATAGTAGTGATTGTGCCTGGTGGGAGTGGGGCTTTTCAAATTGTTTACTTTTTATGTGGACCTTGGTTTGACTTTCTGAGTCAGAGATCTGAATCTGACACCCTTCCTTCATCATCTAGCTGGTCTTAAGGGAATACCTATGGGCTTTACAATAGAAATTAATTTACCGAAAATTAGAGAGCTTGTCATAGTTCAAAATCTGAGGCTTTATTAGTGCCTAATATAAAATCTAGATCTCACACTTCAATATTTTTTAAACTTTCTGTTTTACTGTGCTACTCTTAGAATAGAAACGTGAGTTTTCCTGAGTAAGCGATTAGTGGGATGGAACAACTTTTACATGTTTGAGGCTCACATGGACTTTGCTTCCCTCCTCAGCTGAAGAAACTTGCTTTGACAAGTACACTGGGAACACGTACCGAGTGGGTGACACTTATGAGCGCCCGAAAGATTCCATGATCTGGGACTGTACCTGCATCGGGGCTGGGCGAAGGAGAATAAGCTGTACCATTGCAAGTAAGAAAGATATTCTGTAATGTGATGCTAAAACATCATAAGTATGAATTTCTCCATTGCTGTCATGATCACTTTCTGTTATTCATGACCGGATACTCCTAATTTGGGGAATTACCCCAGGTAACCAGCTACTGTTACGTGGTCACCCACCAGTTCCTGTGCTTCTGGGAGATGGCTCTGTGCACAGGTCGAATCTGTCTTTAGTCTGTGTGAGTTTAAGAGTGTGTATGTGTGTGTGTACCTAGGGTAACCAAGTGGATCTTCTGGGTTCTATTCCCATAAGACATACGTGCTTAGAGGCATCTTCAGACCAGACAGATCATGTGGTTATCTGCAGTGATTGGGAAGATGGTCACGAAGAGTGAATTCGCCACTGTGTAGCTGCTCTTCGTGTTGGCAATGGGGAAACCTCTTGCATCCCACAGAAGCAGTCTGATTTCTTTGTGACAAATAGTTTATACCCAGGAAGTTGAGTTACCAATAGATTCTATTCACATAGATTTTTTTTTTTTTTTAAGTCCATCCTTTAAGTATAAGTCACTTTAAAGGCTTCTGTCCAAAAGAACGTCAGTTGCCATGTGAATAGCTCCAATCCACTTCCCCCATACTCAGTGTTAGGGTTATGCAAATATTAA